>JABUQX010018312.1:0-2500 GCA_015478945.1 Trachelipus rathkii
GGCCCAGAGATTTAGTTTTTAAAGTAAATACGCAAAGTGTAAAAATGGGGAAATTAAAATTTTTTTTTAAAATATTTCCGATGAATAAATTGCAAAAAAAATAATAAAAAAAATAATAATAAATAAAGCTTAAAAAAATTTGCAACGAAAATATATTATTAAAACTATAAAAAGTCAGTTTAAAATCTTTTTGAAAGCTGCACCTTTTAAAATACTAATATATAAATGTTTAAAAGAAAAGTTATATTTTATACCTCTGTATTTCTTATTTTATACCATTTTTTCCCGTATAACAAATTCAGGAAGTAGCATCAGATATGTTCATATATATATATATATATTAATATATATATTATATATATATATATTAATATATATATAATTTATATATATATATATATAATATATATATTATATATATAGTTATATATATATAATATATAAATTATATATATATATATATATATATATTTATATATATTATATATATATATATATATATATATATATATATTTATATATATATACTATATATATATATATAATATGGTTGTGATGTCTTTCAAGCAGCGCAACCGTCAGGATTCAACCTCGGGGAAGATCTCAAGAATTCTGCGCCGGGGCGGTTCTGGGTCAAGATTACACAATTCCCCTCCCTCCACCAGGAAGGGTTACTGCCAAAGAGGGGAAAGCCAGGCCAGGCCGGGCCCAAAATGGTCATATTTTAACGCTACTTTATCTATCGCCCTCCTTCTACTTACTTAATCTTGTCTCAAATGCTGCCTTTCTGTCTATCTTACTGTCATTGTAGGGAGACTACTCATCCTACGGTCGGAGATGTCGAAGGGCAACGCGGTCCCCATAAATATTAGCTTGCCCTATCTGCCAAAACAAGTTTGGACTAAATAGCATTCAGTGTATTGGTTGGCCTGGATGGTACACCTGTCCTCACCATTCCGAACCCTCCCCAGATACAATATGGGCTACATTTGTACAACCTGTAGCCCCCACACCACCAACCAAAACCCTCTTCCGACCAAACCTAATCCCCAAACACTCAACATACTACAATTCAATATTAATGGCTTAACCAACAAATCCATAGAACTTAACTTTCCTGAAAAAACACCATATCCACATAGCTATCATACAAGAAGCCTCCCTCGCCCAAAACACCCCTCTCCCCACTTTCTATGGTTACGACGCCATATATTCCCCTGCCCAACCTCCTCACCACTCCCTTTTAACACTGATCCACAACAGCATACCATATCATAATACAACTACTAACACTTCCACACCACTTTCCGCCGCATTAATAAAATCCCAATCTTGTTCTATTCTCCTGAACAAGACCACCTAAAACATCTCAACTTTATAACGCCACCCGACCACCCCAAATCGCCCCAACACCTCACAACCCCCTATCAACAATAACTACATCCCCAAATCTCATCATTGAGGCGACTTAAACTGCCCACCACCTCCTGGTACGAGACTACCCATCGATCGGCCCGGGTAACAATATCCTTAATAAATTGGAATCCCTGAATATCCTTAACTCAAAAAAACTCCCCACCAGTTCCTCCCCAAGCCAACCTATCCCCCACCTCACCAGACGTCACATTTTGTTCCCCCTCCCTACATTACAGACTAACCTGGGATACCATCACCAACCTACAATCAGATCATCTCCCTATCCTCATATCTTTGGCCTACCCCCACCAAACTCCCCCCAAAAAAAGACCACCACATACACATAACTACAAAAAAGCTAACTGGACAGAATTTACTAACCATTTCGAATCCCAAATAAACCCTACACCAATACATGACATAACATCTTTAAACACCTCCATCATTCATTTAAACAACACAATCATCAAATCAGCCAATCTCTACATATACCTAAGGGTCACAGAAAATCCTACAATCCCAAACTATCCCCCGAAATTAGTCAACTTATTAAACAAAGAAACTCCGCTCCGAAAACTCAGATACCCAGACACCACATTAACCACTAACCAATATAACTAACCTGAACACTCATATATCTAATCTCATAAACACTAACACTACTAACAAGTTTACAGAATACCTACAAAGCAACATCTCACGCATAGATAAGAAAACCTGGCAGGTTATCAAAAAACTAAACAATTCGCAAAACAACCCCCTCCCTCACACGAATCCCCATCCTTGCCCGACAACTCCCTTCCCTTCCTCAAACCAACAAGCAGACAGCCTCGCAAAACACTACGCTAATATCTCCCGTAAACCAACTCACCCCATTAATAGGTTAACAAAAAAACAACTCAAAAAACTTCCCTCAGATCACAACCCTCCACCTCCTTTTACAACCACATGAATATCAGAGACATCAACCCTTAAAATTCACGCAGCAAACAGGACCAGACGCAATCTCAAACTTCCACCGTGAAACACCTAGGAGAAAAGCAATTCTCCTCATCACAGAAATCTTTAACAAATCCTGGAAACT
>JABUQX010018312.1:7500-10000 GCA_015478945.1 Trachelipus rathkii
GCGTCCATTCCCTAAGATTATACAACCAAGTGCAGAAGCCTCCTCAGTAAGTTAGGCAAGGCTCGGGTCCCAACAATGCCGGTCCGGAGAAAAGCAAGAATAACCGGTTTTTGACCTGTACCCTCATCCATGGAGGAAAGAAGGCAAGATGAGCGTGTGATGCACACAGAGACAACAGCTCGATAGCCACCATGATTCAGGAGGAGATTGGGAAGACTCTCAGAAAAGAGATCAGGAAAACGTAGGGTAGTACGTACAAAAAAAGGAGAAGGGACAAACTTTAGAAGGGACGGGTAAGATGAACGGAATAAATAAATAATAAAAATGAAAATAAGAACCACATGAACAAAAATAAAGAATAAGTACAATAATAATAATAATAATAATAATAATAATAATAATAATAATAATAATAATAATAATAATAATAATAATAATAATAAATAAAAAAATAATAATAATAATAATAATAATAATAATAATAATAATAATAATAATAATAATAATAATAATAATACTTTATTATCAACAATCCATTTAGCATCTTCTGAGAGTAAAATGGCAAAAAAGCCAAAAATAAGTACAATGACAATAATAACTAATGCAAATAATAATATTTTTATTTTTTTTTAGAGTGGATGTACAGGGATCTCCACAGCACACAAGAATGCGGCTAGACCATGTTAGCAAGCTAACGACAGGGGAAATCCCTAACGAAACGAAAGAGGAACAAGGCTGAGATGGTTAGATCTTACACAAGATGTATCAGTCTCCAATAGGAAGGTAAAAATTGCGATCCCTACGATGAGATGATTCGGATAAGAGTGCTGAATGCGATGCTGAGCAGGTTTAGGCATGTCCAGGAAAGAACTTGCTTCTAAAGGTTGAGATGGCAACGCAATCCACAAAAGAGATGAAACGACTGTGAAGGAGAACTTGAAAGAAAAATAAAGAATAAGTACAATAATATAATAATAATAGTATAATATAATAATAATAATAATAATAATAATAATAATAATAATAATAATAAATAATAATAATAATAATAATAATAATAATAATAATAATAATAATAATAATAATAATAATAATAATAATAATAATAATAATAATAATAATAATAATAATAATAATAATAATAATAATAATAATAATACCTTATTATCAACAATCCATTTAGCATCTTCTGAGAGTAAAATGGCAAAAATAAGTACAATGACAATAATAACTAATGCAAATAATATATATTTTTTTTTTAGAGTGGATGTACAGGGATCTCCCCAGCAACACAAGATGCTGCTGACTGTTAGCAAGCGGAAGACAGGGAAAACCCTAACGAAACGAAAGAGGAAGAAGGCTGAGATGGTTAGATCTTATACAAGATGTTCAGCTCCAATAGGAAGGAAAAAATGCGATCACTACGAAAATGAGATGATTCGGATAAGATGTGCTGAAGGCGATGTTGAAGAGGTATAGTTAGCATGTCAGGAAAGAACTTGCTTCTAAGGGTCGAGATGGCAATGCAAAACCCAAAGAGATGAACGGCTGTGAGAGGAGAACTGGAGGAGCAAAATGGGCAGATCGGGGGATCTCCCCGCGACATAAGAAATCCATGGGTGAGATTTGTATGACCCAGACGCAATCGAGCCAGGACCATCTCCAGGAGGCGACTCCTCCTACTTGATGAAGACCACCGGCCAAGGACGGGTTTGACATTCCGAAGCTTGGCGCCACGAGCATCCTCCGCTCATCATGACTGCCAGCCAGAGAGGAAGCCCCGAGACGCAAAGAGATGGGAAATCTGTAGCAGAAAAAATGGCCCAGGCGCACCAGCGGAGGAAGGTATTGGGCAACTACGGACTCCCGTGTGCGGCCGCCCGTTTGGCTTCCCCATCGTCCCGTTCGTTTACCAGGAACACCCACTTGGAGGGAACACAACAGAACTCAATGTTGTGGTTCTGCGCAGGTAACAAGCAGAGGGACTGTTGAATGGTACAGAACAAAGAGTTACGGGTTGACCGGTCAAGCAACGACTGGAGAGCGCTCCGAGAATCTGAAAAGATGGTATAGTTACCCCCGCGGGCCAAGGTACTGATCCTGTTCACCGCCATGGAAATTGCTATCAGTTCAGCTGAAAAAAACAGACAAATATGGTGGTTTGGTGTGGGAGACAGTGATGTCCGGAAACAACTGAAGCTCCCACCCCTTCCTCCGTCTTGGAACTATCGGTGTAAACCGCTATAGAGTCGCTATGGACCTCCGCGCGAGACACAAAAGAATCCCTCAACTGCACCGGGTATGCCTCCGACTTACACAAAGACTGGATCCCACTGCAGAGAGCAGGAGGCGGATAAACCCACTGTGAATGGGTAGAGGTAAAATAATATTGCAGGAAGGTAAAATAATATTGAGGAAGGTCGAGGAAAGCGAAGATGGAAGTAACAACCCCAGTAAACGGCCAATAATTTTTGGTTGTGACGGACGCGCTCTAATATAG
>JABUQX010018312.1:20000-67500 GCA_015478945.1 Trachelipus rathkii
ATTTGAGAAGAGTACTAAATTTTTCCTTTAAATAGATGAGTTTTAATATAAACTTACCACGTTCGTTTATGTTCAATTTGTTTCTCGTAGGAATTTTGAAGTAAAGAAGTCTAGAAGAAAAAGGTATTTTAGATTTGTACGAAATTTGTTGACGAGTTGTGTGTAGAATCTTCGTCATAAAAATGTGTAGAATTAGAAGAGCGATTAAGATGATTAAAAGTAGATAGATAAGTGATTAAAAGTAGATATAAGTAAAAAGATTAAACAGAACCATGAGGAAAACCACAATTGACATGGGAGGAGGAAGAAGTTACCCTATCAGCAACTGCTTATATAGAACAGATTGAAAGAAAGGTAAACATTATTATACCAATATGAAGAAGAAATCCAGAAGGAAGGAAGTTCAAAAACGCAATGTTGTTTGTCATACCAAGAATCTCCCAATTGATCCTTATGGTAGCAAATGATATTCATTTCGATTCTCGAAAATCATTCAGATAATTTCAGTGAAGGGAGTGAGTTTCGAAGATCTTTCGAAGACTCGAAGATGGGGTAACATGGACAATATAAATATGTATAAATATGTCTTTATATTTATAAATATTTATAAATATCTGTGTCTTTATATTTATTATAGGACTATGTGAGTGTTTCCCTTCTCTTGCTTCAAGCCTGAATGACATGAGAACAAATACGATCTAACCATGTACTTTTGTAAGAAAAAGATTTTGCCGAGGAAAGAATGAGCTTACTCATCTCATCTGCGAACAACTCCTCCAATTTTCGTCAGAAAAACATTCTAAAGATGGTTATAAAACTAGAGATAGGCAAAATTGCTCTTGACTCAGAGCCGTGATTCATCAAATATATGTAAAAAACTAAATAAAGTATCCCTTACTATTTATTTTATTTACAACCTCCCTAAGTTTAAACAAACAAATAAACCCATCATATGAAAGATGTCAGGTTTGCCAGCTATGTAAAAATATTTCTAACTCATTTCGCAGCCTTTAGCTAGCGAATCTTGGCACCGATTTCCAATGATGTGTCTATTGTTTTGTTTTAAAATTATTGATGTTAAAATAAAAGAAACACAAGAGAATACTTTGATCTATATGTAGTTTTTTTTAATCTGATTTCTTTTTGGTGAATTCATGTGCTCGGCGATGGATCATAGGGCCATTTTTGGCCGCATCTGTAATATATTACTGTGCCTATGAACCCCTCAAGGTTAGCCCTATTGAAAGTGCCAGATGAATCAGTGTTAGAGCAGTGTGAATTTGCTTATGTTGATATGCTAGTGGTTGGTAATGCATTTAAAGATCAAAGAGTTTTTGAGCACATGTATGGTCGGGCTATCGGAATAGTAGCTGAGATGGTATTGTATAAAGTAGGGGTGTGTTGTAGGACCATACTATAATTGGTTGTTTTGTCGAGTGATGATATTTGTTGGTTTGTACGTACCTCTAATTATAATGTGCGATCTTTAAGTAGCTATCTTGTCTAGGTTGAGTTAAGTCCGAATTGAGGAGAAAGATTCGCGTCAATTGTGTGCCAGATTAGTCATCTAATTTCCTCTAGAGTAGAGGACCTCAAAACTTGAATGGAGAATATATAAGGCCAAGAAACCGACTCAGTATTAGACACACACAAGAGTTTGTGTATTCTACAGAGGTTGGAGAAGACTGGCTTTTAAGTCAAATAATATCGATGTTAGAGAATTCAAGACTTACTACCAGGGATGGCACGAAAAAAATCAAATGACTTAAATCAACTGATTTTTTTACTTCATTTTTTTTTTATATAAAAAATCATGTTTTTTTATTTATTTTTTTTATTTTATTTTTTTTTTTTTTTTTTTTTTATTTGATTTTTTTTTATCTAAATTTCTAATTAATCTTTATCACCTATTTAATGTTAAGTATATTTCATCTATATAATAATTATATTCTTAACTGTGGTTTCAAATCATTTTTAGTAAAGAAATAAATAAAATTAGAGCTCACAGTAATTATACAGTATATATATATAATTTAAATAACTTAATTAAACTAAATAAAAATTATATTTACTAAACTTATTATTAATTAGGTAAAAATAAGATTATTTACTATTTTATAAAAAAATTATGTAATTAAAAAAGCAATTTGTGCCTAAAAAAAAAAAAAAAAAAATCACAAAAAAGTAAAAAAATAAATAAATAAAAATCAGAAAAATAACAACCAACTACATCTTTCAAACGAAAATTATAGAGATGTTGTGGTTGAATGCATTGACACTTTTGAAGAATAAATGAGTCCTTTGATATCTGTATCGAGACAGAACAGAAGCAAAAAGTTAACAAAATAACTGAATGTCATTTATGACTTGTAAATTCGATTTACATCAAGAATTTTTATGTTCTTAAATAAGTGATTTTCAGTATAAATTAATATTTCCGTTTTACAAGCAATATTTAATTCCTTGTAATGGTGATATGCTGAAATTTTTTAACTAAACAAAACAATAATACAATAGGAATTTACTACCTGCAACCACTCGAATGCATAGCGATTTTTAACTCTAGGAAATATCTCATCTCTCTTGTTGGTATGGACGATTTTGGAACTTTCTGGATCCTAGAATTTTTTTTCTCTATTTTTTCCCAACTCTTTTGACTAAACCTAATCAATTGCTATGGAATGCTTTTCATTGATTTTTCGACTTTTAATGGTTTTTACTCTTTTTCTGAAAGGAATCATTTAGTTTCATACCTTTTTCAAAATAGTTTCTATAAAATATTAAAAGTAAGTATAAATATTCGGTCATATGTGTTTTCCGGCGTATTCTAATGTATTATATAGGGGTTTATTATATATATATATAATAATATATAATATATATATACTATAAAATATATATAATATATTTATGATATATTATATATATATATAATATATATATATTATATATATATTTATAATTATATTCTGTTGTTTTTTTTTTTTACAGTGTCAGCCACCACTCACGGGCAGAGCCTATTCAGGGAGGGGTGTTGCACGCTAAATTTTATCCACTAGCGTAAATTACGCAGATGAGCACAGAACGCAGGCCTTTAAAGGTGAGGAGATTAATTTTTCAGCAGGAAACCAGAAGAATGGAAGAAGAATTTCCAACAGAACAGATGTTGGCAGGAAAGAAGAAGCACCGCAACGAAACTAGCCTGGGTTACCTCATCAACACAAAACTCCGTGCGCAGACACAGCAACCCTTTGTGTACGAGGGCGTCGTAAAGGTGGTAATACGCGAGTGGTAATTCCTCGACACCTGCCGCTGCGGTACCTATAGAAAAGAGATAAAGCAACCAACATCGCGCCGCAAAGATAGAGGGTCAAGTGAACTGGAAAAGGTACAGAACAGTTTATAAGCTTTTTGGCTTTTGACTCGACCCTGTTCAAAGGCCGGGTGAAACCAGAGCGCCCCCAGATATTAGACGTAGCTCCATCACAGGGGGATGAGACCGCGTGTTAGCTTGAGTAACTGAGAAGAAGGGAAAAAAATCTCGCAGTTCTAAACGAGAACTCCCCAGTTTCTTTGAGGCCGCCTCTATGCACCGTTCGTGTGATGTGAGGTTTCCAGAGACATTTTTTTGTTTACTGTTAAGGCCCAAGGATGTTATATTGTGAGCCACAGGAGAGACGAAGAGAACCGTCGAAATAGATAGGAAAAGTTAGAAGGTGTTTCTAGAGAGGGAGATTTGTAGAAGTTTTTAAAGAATTGAATTCAGCAAGGTCAGACGGAGATTTAGGTTCAGATCAAGCGGAGAATAGAATCGGAAGATGTAAGACGAGAGCAATTTCTAGAAGTAAGACAGAGGAGCAGAATTGAAATGAAGTTGAAGAATGAAGGGTCGAGTCATCGGCATATGAGGGGATAGGAGTTTAGATATGCAGGTGAGAAGATCGTTAATGAAAAGTTAAAATTAAGTAGGAGATAAGACAGAACTCACCGAGGAACACCACTATTAACAGAAAAAGAATAAGAAGTCGCTCCATCAACCACAGGCCGACTATTGAGGCGACTTGAAAGAAAGCTAGCATAATAAAGCAAGAGAAGAGAAATCCAAAGGAAGGGGAGCTTCGAGAGCAGGTGACGCGGTGCCATACCCGTCTAAATGGCTTTGTATATGTCAAGCGCCACCCCGCAAGTCTCCCCAAGTTCCTAAGGGCGGAAAACATAAATCTGTTAAATAGGAAAGTATATCACCAGTACACCTCGACGCGGAAAAGCCGTACTGGCGATCGGAAGAAAGAGAACGAGATTCCAGATGGTCTAAGAATTGAGATTGAGAAGGGTTTCAAGATCTTAGATAGAATAAAAGGTGAGAGCTATAGGGCGATAAGTGTTAGAAGGATTCAGAGGCGGCTTTCCTTTTTTTCGAGAAGTAGTTGGACAATGTGGAGTGCTTCCAACACTGAGGGAAAGTGCTAGTATTGAGACCTAAAAGAGAATATAGTTGAAAGAGGGAGGGCCACCTCGGAAGCACACTCCCTCAAACTCGGGAGGGAATGCCATCCGGGCCCGCGCACTCGTGCCTTTCCTAACGTTCATAGATCTCAGTAGCCCATGCACCCGATCAAAATGTAATCCCAGGCAAAGACATAGGACACTGAGAGGAGAAGGTGGGGAGGAGGAATGCCAGATCGTCGCAGGGTTGAGTTATGAGGAAAAATAGGAGGCGCGAAAGAGATTGGCCTTGTTCAGTGGAGAGTTAGCAAGAGAGCATGAGATCGAAAAAGAGGAGGAAAGACAGATTTACAGAAAGTTTGTTAGAGATGTTTTTGGGCAAGAGGCCAGAAAAAATTTGTCAGTGGAAGAACAAGGAGGGTTAGCAGCACTTTCGGTTTGATGAAGAGCCCGCCTTTGCTCGTCGAAGAGTATCCCTGCAACGATTTCTAGCTGAATGAAAGATTAGCGAGAGTGATTAGGAGAACGAGAATTTTCCACCCCCGATAAGCGTTGTCTCTAGCCTGAATGGCCGAGCAAGCACGATCGAATCATGGATTATGAGGAGAGAGAAGATTAGTCGACAGAGGAATGACCTGCTCATCACACCGTTAACGATGTAAGCTCCCGCCGTTAGATGGCGAAGCCTAAGCGTCGATCAGAGTCAACGAGTCATTCCAATTATATGTTTGCGTAGAAGCGATGCAAGGCCCCCCCAATCACCTGCTACAAAGGCTCATGAAAAACGCGTTATGCATGTGAGGAGCTGTTTGGAAGAGAAGTATTAAAGTTAAGAGATATAAGGTTGTGGTCAGATTTACCAATAGGAGTGAAGGTAGTGTATTTATAGAGAGAAAGGACTAGGTGTAATACATAGTCATGTGTTAAGTAATTTGTTGGGACGATCCGGAATGTGGGTAGGTTCTTTGATTAGTTGCTCCAGATCTTTGAGAATCCTGAATGATTCGGCCTCCTCCCCTCCTAAATCAGTACATGAGAGGACCCCAACCATCAGTGTTGTGTACATTGAAAATCCCCTAAAATAGAGGACCTCAGTATTTGGATGAAAGATATATAAGTCCTCGTGAGAGGTAGTAAGATATTTAAAGAAAGAGTGAAATCTTCTGTTAGGAGAACAGTAGCAGAATCCATAAGATTATTTCGTAGTAGAAGGAGAGAAAGATTTTGGAGCTCATCATAGCAATCGAAGTTTAGGCGATTCGAGATTCACGAGACGTGTACAGGAGTATTAATTAATGTTTACATAGGCACACACACTCCACCCTTCAAGACGGAAATTATGAAATTAGTTATAGTTGGATACAATAAACGAGTTAGAGGGTGAATTCTTAGCCATTCTGAGTCTCAGACACAGAGCAAAAAGGTTAGGGTAAGAGTTGATAGCGTGAATATCCAAGAGGAAAGTTAGATTTTTAACGCCGCGGATTGTTGGTAAAGTTAATAGAAAGCAACGCCTAATGCAAATCTGCCCATCTTTCACACAGCACATCATACACCACTAGCCCATCACACTACATACACACAGATCTACACACTCTTCTCTACACACACAAATAAAACAATAGACAAAAACAAAGAAGAAATTGGGATAAAATTTAAACAAACTAAATCCTAACTTAAAAATTTAAGCACTAAAAATCAATTAAATAAAAATATACTACTATATACTGATAAAACTAAACTTAAACCTAAACAACTTTTACTTCAACTTACGAAAATTTAATTAAACCTACAATCTAAAGGAAAAACATGAGAAACTAAATCCTAACTTAAAAATTTTAATATAAAATTAAATTAAATAAAAAAAAATACTACTAAACACTGAAAAACTATAACTTAAACCTAAACAACTTAACTACACTTCCTAAAATTTATTAAAACCTACAAAGCAAAAAGAAAAATGAAAAAAAAATTATAATAAAACTTACTTTTATAACTCAACTTAAACCTCGAGATCGAATAATTGATTAATTTTATCTTGGTACAATTAATAAAACTCTCATTATATAATATATATAATATATATATATATATATATATATATATATATATATATATATATATATATATATATTGTATTATATATATATATATATATATATATATATTATAATATATTAATATATATATATATTACAATCAATACATAAATATATCCTATGAATATATATATATATATATATATATATCAGAGGCGACTCCTGCACTCGTGCTACTCGTGCTCAGCACGAGTTGACATTATAGAAAAGATCTATTTTTGCAAATTTCACAATGTTTCGATAATATTTTCATATTTTTTGCGAAAGTTGGACAGTCTCGTTAAAATTTAAGATAATAAAATGTTCCACGATCATACAAAATTGAAACGAAAAAGGGAAGAATAGCTCTGCTATTCAAATAATGCTTTTTTAACACATTAAAATGGAACTAATCCGTGCCCCAAAGGAACAAGTGCGGATACTGGTATCTGTGAATTTTTTGGAAATATTTTTTTTTATAAATACGTTTTATAGTGATTTTGTTTAATACTAAACATATAAATATATTTTTGTAACAAAAATATTTTATAAAACCACATAAAATATTTAAAATATTACTAAAATAATTTAAAACAATCTGAAATATTTAATAATTTTGAAATACTTTATAAAAGTTAACGTGAAATCTACAATAGAAAACATTTCATAGAAAAAATATTTTAATAGGGAACTCAAGTAAAATATATAATATATATATATATATATATATATATATATATATATATATATATATATATATTATATATATATATATATAGGTATATATATATATATATATATATATATATATATATATATATATATATATATATATAATATATATATATAGTACATTCTGTTGATATTAATTTAGAAAGTTTACTGAAAATTTCGTTGCTTTATCACTTTTCATTAATAATCCGTTTCTCATATCCTGTTCATCAGTTTTTCATTTTACAACTTCGAAATAACAAAACTTTTGATCGTAAACAGAAAATCTTTATTTTCTTCTCCTTTTCGAGGCAATAAATCAGAGTGATTGAGGTTTTTTCACGTAGGCCTTTCAAGCAATATTCAGTTCATGGCTTTACTCGATGTTTGGGAGCGATAACTTTCTCAGAGGAACTATTGATTTTTATACATATGAAATACTTGTGTGTGTGTGTGTGTGTGTGTGAGTGTGAGTGTGTGTATAGATATGTACATGTGTATATTGTATACATATACCTACACAAATATTCATTCATTCTTTCCTTTATTATGGGTATATACACCAAAATTCTTTCATTCATAAATACATAAAGATACGCATTCTAAATTGCTCACATTCAAATTCAGGGGCTCATACATACATACATACATACATACATGACAGGGGCGAGTGCTCAGGGTATGCGGTGTTCTCCCAGCATACACGAATGAAAATTTAATTTAAATAACGAGCAGTGCGGCCACCCCTGTCACCCATGAGTACTTTATCAAGTCTTAGTCTGCACTGTATTTTTTTTTTTTTTTTTTTTTTTTTTTTTTTTTGCATTTTTGAATGGCTGTATTTCTTATTCAGTAGAATGGAAAAATGAATCGAAAAAAAAAAAAAAAAAAAAAAAAAAGGACCAGTGCAGAGTAAAGACTTATTAAAATGACTCATTGGTGATAGGGGTGGTCGAACTGCCCGTTATTTAATTAAAATTTTAATTCGTGTGTGCTGGGAGAGCACCGCATACCCTCAGCGCACGCCCTTGATACATACACACATACATGCATACATACATACATTTTATGTCCATGCATATATTAAGAACGCACATTTCAGAGTAAAAAAAGGTTTTTAAAGCAAATTCAATTTCAATAGCTCTTAATGTAAATATAAAACAATTACGTAATACTAAAGGAAATTTTAAAACCAAAGAATATATTAATAACAACATCTTGAAAATGGAATATAAATGATACTACTACTACTACTACTACTACTACTACTACTACTACTACTACTACTACTACTACTACTACTACTACTGAATAATAATATAATATAATAATAATAATATATAACTAATAGATAATAATGTAATAATAATAATATAATAATAATAATACATAATAATAATAATAATAATAATAATAATAATAATAATAATAATAATAATAATAATAATTTGTATATTAAAGAAGGTAATAGAAATAATTAAGTTTTCTGATTAAATAAAATATTTATTCCTATCATGATAATATATATATATAAATATATATATATATAGTATATATAGTATTATATACTATATATATATAGTATATATATATATATATATATATATATGATATATATATATATATATATGTAGGTGTGTGTGTGTGTGTGTGTGTGTGTGTGTGTGTGTGTGTGTGTGTGTGTGTGTGTGTGTGTGTGTCAATTAATACGGGTTTCAAAACTAAGAATAAAATTTTAGGATAGATGTGGCCCTCCAGAGATCTAACCGCGCTGCAATATGTCCCAGGAACCGATGATCCTCTCAGTAGCGAATAACCTTGCCGTGGATGGTCAAGTCGGTTGAATCGACGAACAAATTCGTTCTCAGAAGCAGGAATTCGAAGATCGCATGCTCAGAGAGGAAATTTTTCTTTGCTGCTCTCTCTCTCTCTCTCCTCTCTCTCTCTCTTCTCCTCTCTCTCTCTCTTCTTCTCTCTCTCTCTCTCTCTCTGTCTGTCCTGTCTGTCTGGTTTTCTTTACTGTCTGTCTCTTGTTTGTCCGGTCTGTCTGTTTGATTGTTGGTCTCTTCTGTCTGTCTTCTGTCTCTCTTTGTCTCTCGGTCTCTCTCGTCTCTCTCTCCTCTCTCTCTCTCTCTCTATATATATATATATATATATATATATATATATATAATATATATATATATATATATATATATATATATATTATATATATATATATATTTATTTATATATATGTTAGAGTATATAAGCATGTACGCATATATATATATATATATAAATTATTTATTTATTTATTTCAGGTTACCACCCTTTCAAGGATGGGCCAGTAAAAAAATGAAAGAGATCTCACCCATGTTCAAATCTAACGCAAACCCCTTAGGTGAGTGCAATCGTGGGTTTTAAAGAGAGAAAAGTTCCATAGAACAGAGGTGACTGAAAGGAATGAAACACCACAGTGAGCAAGCATGGAGTTTCCAATATACACACAAAATTCATGTTAAGTCAGGGCGCCCCTTGTGCTACCAGGGTGGCGATATGGTGGTGAAATGAGAGAGGTCAACTACCTCGAGAACCTGACGCTATAGTTCCTGTAGTAAAGATATATAGTTCGTAAATGTCAGTGCAAAGAAAAGGTCAAGGGAGTTTGCAAGTTTATTAGTCTTTTGGTCTTAGACTTAACCCTATCCAAAACAAGGGTCGAACCCAAGCTCCTCCAAATGTGGAAACAATACTCCATACAAGGGCCGATAAGACCCATTTATAGTTGGAGTAACTGGAAGGGAGGGAGAAAAAACTCAGCAACCTGAACAAATCCCCTGCTTTTTTGATTCCACATTAACAACCATTGTGATATGAGGTTTCCAAAGATTTGTTGTTTATGTTTAGACTAAGAATGTCTATGTTGCTCACAGGTGAGGCGGCTGAACCGTAGAGGGAGATAGGAAAGTTGGAAAGTATTTTTGATAGGGTGATGCGAAGAAGTTGAGTTTTTAAAGAGTTGAATTTCACAAACCTGCTGTGACCCCACCAGGAAATCTCATTCAGGTCTGCAATAATAGAATAATAATGCTAAAGAGGAAAAGCAGAGGATGGAGCAGATTTGAAACGACTCGATTTTGAAGCATTGACATAAGGATGAACAAAATTTGAAATCCATCTGAGGAAGTAGTTGGTGAAAATAAGAAAAGTAGGAGATAAAACAGAATCCTGAGGAATACAATTAACAAACCATGAAAAAAGAAGAACTCGCTGCATCAGCAAGTGCTGATATGGAACGATTTGAGAGGAAACTAGACATGACTGAGCAAAGCAGTAGAGGAAACTGAAAACTAAGTTACGCTTAGAGAGCAGTAACGCATGCTATACCAAGTCAAAAACTTTCCATATGTCAAGCACTACCATACAAGAGACTCCCCATAGTCCCCAAAAAGCAGACTATAGATTAGCAAGATAATATTGTATATTATCAATTTACCTCGTGAGCCGAAGGCCATGCTGATAATCTAAAAGAAGGGAATGAGATCGCAGATAATCCAGGAAATGAGAGGTAAGAAGAGTTTCAAAACTTTAGTCTAGACAGAATACAGGTGATATCTATTGGACGATAGTTGAAAGGTTCAGAGTGGCTATCCTTCTTCGTGATCATCTGGCCATACGCTCGCTTCCAACACTGAGGAAAAGTATTGGTATAGATACCTAGAGAGTATAGTAGAACAAGGACAGTCGCCATCTTTGATTTTGGGGAGAACATATTTATTTGAATACGAAATGAACCTCCTCATCCCCTCATCTATTACGATCCCTATCATTTCAGTAGATACCGAAGAGGCTTCCTTGCCAAAATAGGATTTATTCCGAGGGCAGTTAGCTTAGAAGCTACGCAATTCCCTCCAATTAGCTCGATTAAAGTGACAGAAAATACGTTTAGGCATGATGGAGCTGCTGGAGAGAAAGTGTTATACCTAAGAGCTACAAGATTGCAGTCAGATTGATTGATAGGAGTAAAAATGGTGTATTTGTAACGAGAAGTATTTGTAAGTTAAGCGTGTTTAATAATTGGTTAGGGCAATCTTGGATGTATGCAGATTAAATAGTCAACTGTTCCAGATCGTTGAGAATATTAAAGTTTTAGTATCCTCCCTTCCCTGCATCAGTATGAGAGGAGTTCAAGGACTCAGTGGGGTGTGCGTTGAAATTCCCTAAATAGAGGACCTCGATGATTGAATGAAAAAATGTAATAGTTTCATGGGAAGTTGTAAGTTATTAAAAAAAAGAAAAAAGAAAAAAAAAGAAAAACACTGGAAAATATTTTCCATTACGGGAGCAGTAGTAGAAACAAGATAATGATAGCAGTTGGAAGACAGATTTTGAGCCATAGAGCATCGAAATTATTAGTTTTATAGCTTACGAGACTTGTTACAGGAGTGTTGGTGTTTATATAGGCAGAGAGCCCAGCATTCAGACTGAAATTGTGAGTAATGTTATAGTTAAAGAAGGAATCCCAGGGAAACTGGGTCTCAGACAGAAGTTAGGGTGAGAGGTAGAAAGATAGTGTTCAACAGATTCTATATTCGCACGAAGTAGGGATGGCCAAAAAATATCGATATATCGAAATATCGATATTTTTGGCTCGATATATCGATATTTTTGGGCGATATTTTCTTAGGCGATATATCGATATTTCGATATTTTTTCTTAATATCGAAATCCGATATTCTTTTCAAAAAAAAAATTTTTAAAGGCCGGAAAAAAATAAAATCTTATCCCCTCTCCCGACACCCAGAAGATTATAACCGAAATGCGCTCCACCATATTTCGTTCTTCGTCCGTCCCCCAATGTCGTGTATAAAATAAACCGAAAAATTGGGGTTTTAGATTTTTCGTCTTTTCGGGAACCAAAAATAGGGAGAGGGGGGATCGACATATGGCACATACCACATAGTCAAATTGTCTTCTGAGTATTCACTAATCACTATTCAGTTATTCAGTGGCAAGACTTTGCAGTCCACTCAGGACTGGCCCCAGTCTGGATTGCACGAGCCAGCTCTATGGGTGTGTTCAGTATCGGGTGTGGACAGAGAATAATCCTGCAGAAATCTAATACCAGAACAGGACTCCTGTGGCTGGACTTTGAATAACACTTACCGAGTACCGACTAGTTTAATCATCTACTAGCGATTACGATTGTTTTTAAATATGTAATTAACTTAATTAACGATTTTAAAACACGATTACTAAAGATTAGTATTTGGGGTACATCCTGCTAAATCTTTCTTATGATAAGTCATCTGGCATCCAGTTCGAACTTCTTAAATATTACCATTTTAATACTAAAATTTAATGATTTCTAATTAGATCAAGACTATAAGACAAAATTTGAAGTAGCCATTTTCTATCACAAAAAGAGTATATTAATTACAATATCGTTATTAGAATCAATTTTTATTTTGTACTTAAATAGAAATCATTTTGAAGATTCCTAGCTTCATTAATACTTAATGGCTAATTTTTCATTTTTAATACGAAAAAAGTGGTTTTTATGATTATTGTTTAATTTTCTAGTGAAACACGATTTTCTTATTTAATTTATTCACTCGTCAACAAAAGTACCCCCAGTTCCTCAAGATCCAACATAAACGCTTTCTAGCACAACGTCAGTCTTCAACCTCTTGGAGTTGGAAACTTGAAAGTTGGAAGACCTGAGGAGTGAAGATCCTTTTTCCATTTCTACCACTTTTTCTTCTGTATATACGTCTGCTGTCTTATATTTATATATTAAACCCTTCTCTCTCTCTCTCTCTCTCTCTCTCTCTCTCTCTCTCTCTCTCTCTCTCTCTCTCTCTCTCTATCTCTCTCTCTCTATATATATATATATATATATATATATATATATATATATATATATATATATATATATATATATATATATATATATATATATATATATATATATGCTATAAATATATATATATATATAACAATAATATATATATATTACCCTATATACCATATATATATGCTATATACCAAACAACCTTATATATATATATATATAACATATATATAGCAACAACTGCTATATATATATATTTAAGAACACACAAATAAATCTGTTAACAACATCATTTCTGCCGTTTATAAAATAAAGAAACATCATTTGACAACAACAAACATATACCCCAGATTTACTATTTTATGTTAGTTTAGAGGTATTTTGTACTTTTCATAACTGAAATTTTGCCCTGAATTCAAAAATGTATTCAATTTTTAGTGTAGCTATCGTTGTTTTTAACTATGTGCGTCGCCTAATCTGGAGGATATATATATATATATATATATATATAGCAACGCACCAACATAACTTATATGCTATATATATATATATATATAACAATATATATAATATATATATATATATATATACTGCTCTTTCTCCTGCCTATATATATATATATTGGATTATAATATATCAAATTATAATCGGATATAAAATATCAAATATCGAGTATATCGAATATCGATATTTTTCTGGCGATAATATCGAAGGCGATATGATATTTTTTTAAATATCGATATATCGATTTATCGATATTTTTTAGATATCGGGCATCCCTAGCACGAAGGCTACCGAAATTAGCAAAATCAATAGAAAACCCAACTCTACTCCCACCTTTCCCCCGGGACTCCGACCACTCGAACCCCCTTTTGAGAACATCACCCACTGACACAAATTTGCACACAAATAGTAAACTAAAATAAGCACCTCATAAAACACTAAATTAACCTTTAAATCAAAGTTTTTAAACAATAAAAAAAAACTTGCAAAAAATTAATTAGGAATCAGTAAAATTAAAAATAAAAAAGGATGAGAAAATAAAAAAAAAACTAGTGCTAAAAACTCACTAAAATAACTAACTAAACTAATTAAACTTTATTAGGAATAAATTTATATTTAATTCCTACACTTCTTTTCCCAAGCAATCTACGACCAATTTAACAGAGGCGGAAACTCAAAACCTTCTGAAGCATCACTCATTAAAGATTCACACTATTAGAAACAACGCACAGCAATGAAAGTTGAAAAGAAAAAAAATCGAAAGAAGTAAAGTTCATTATATAAAAGGTAGGAAGCTTTTACCGTTCTTCTGCAGAAACATCTTTCTGTACTTTTTCAGAAAAGCATTTTCTGTGTTTCTTCTCCTTATTCTCTCACGCTTCGGAAGAACTGAAAAGACAAAAAGAACAAACAGATCTTTACACGTTCGAAGTTCAAAAGGATGCGCCTTCTAATTTCATCTACATATATTTCATAGTCTCACATTCTACTAATATATATATATATATATATATATATATATATATATATATATATATATATATATAGCAACAATATTATATATATAACTATATATATATATATAACAATAATATATAGCAATATATATATATAGCACCAGCTCTGCTGTAGCTGTATATGAGGCCTTAGCCAGCCTTATATAACAGCATATATCTTTCTTTAACTCTTTCTTTATATAGCAACAACCAACCAGCCAACCTTACCAACATATACCTATATAGCATATATATATATATACACTATATATACTATGCTAATAACAACGCATATACCATATGCATATATATTCATTTGCGACATATATATGTAATAACGCTTATAACAACATGTAGTATATAGCCAACACTTTGCCGCTACCTCTTGCCTTGCTATATAACTATATACATATATCATATAATATATATTGCTTTAACCTGTATTATATACTCTTATACTTACTATACTATATATATATTTTAGCATAACATATATATTTATATATATATATATGCTTCCATACTATGTATATATGCATATATATGTGCTATATCATATAATATATATGCTGCTGCTGCTTTGCTAACTAACTATGCTTCCTTTGCTGCTGCTCCTTATATGCATATGCCAATAACAGCGCCTTATATCTTATATATATATATATATGTATATAAATATATAACACAACAACAGCTAATAACTTATATATATATATATAGACCCATATATATATATGTATATACTGCTGCTATATATATATATATATGCTATAGCCTACCTCTATATATATATGCTATATACTGCTCTCTCTCTCATATATATGGCTTTTAGTATTTTATGCTGTTCTTTTCGAATGTAAGTTTGGCGCGGTTTTTAATTTAGCGAATTCTTGCGATGTATATAGTAATTTTCGTAGGTTAGGTTAGAGTTAGGTTAGGTTAAGATTTGGTTAGTCAACTACTCGGCTCGCAAGAATTCGCGAAAATAAAAACCTCGCCAAATTCACACTCGAAAATCACAGAACATAAAGTACTAAAAAGCCATATATATATATATATATATATATATATATATATATATATATATATATATATATATATATTATTTATATATATATTTATATATCTCTTTTATATATATATATATATATAATAATATATATATACTGTATATATATATATATATATGTATATATATATATATATATATATATATAACATATATATATATATATATATATATATATATAACCAGCAACAAAATAATAATAACCAATATATATAGCAATAACCAATATCTATCTAACATGTAGCAACTTATATATATAACATATACTATATAACATAATAATAACAACAATAACTGCTGATATGTTCTTCTAGCTCTTCCATATGCTAACCAGCCAGTGTATATGCCAGCAGCAACTATGCTATATGCTATGCTCTTCAATAACAATAACTTTTTGCTCAGCTATGCTGCTGCTATAACATACTGTAACAACAACATATGTATATATATCAGCCAACAATAATATGTATAGCTAATAGCCTTAGCCATGTAATATGTATAAAAACAATATAATAACAACAATAATAATAATAGCCAATAACAACAACAGCTGCATATGTAATATGTAGCAGCCAGCCAACATACTGCCGCATATAGCAACAACCAGCCAGCCAGCCCTTAGCCAGCCCGCTGTACCAGCACTATCTTCTTCTTCTATGCTTTCTTTCAACTGTATGTATATATTGCTGCTAACTACTATATATCCCAACTTATGTAAATCATTTTTATTTTAGCTTTCTGTAGCTATTATATATATATATATAACAGCCAATATATATATATATATGTATATAACGAACCAACAACCATGCATAGCCAACGTAGCAACGCGCTTCTTCATCTTAACATCGCCGCAGCGGCAGCCAGCAGCCAACCAGCATAGCTATGCTGTAGCTGTATGTGTAGCCAGCGACAACAACAATATGCCTATGCTTTGCTGCTGCCAGTATGTAGCCAGCAGCCAGCCAGCAGCAGCAGCCAGCCAGCCAGCGCAACTTGTATGTAACGCAGTAGCCAGCAGCCAGTAACCAGCAACAACAGCGCTATGCTATATATAGCGCAATAACAACAGCCAACAGCAACAATAGTAACCAGCAACAATAATAACAACAGCCAGTAACATAATAGCCAGCAGCCAGCAACAGCAGCAATATTATATATATAGCTACAACTCTTTAACAACCTTGTAATAACTCATATATGTATATAATATATATATATATATATATATATGCCATATATATATATATATAGCATATATATAATATATATATATATAACAACAACATAGCCAGCCTTGTAACCCTTTCAGCGCTCTTCAATATTGCTTTATGCTAGCCTTCAGCTAGCTATGCTGCTGTAGCCAACAACTGTAGCAGCAACGTAACAACTAGCCAGCCAGCAACCTTAATATCAGTAGCAACAGCAATAACCAACAATAACAACAGTAATATATATATGCGCCAACAATAACCTTATGCGCTCTTCACCTTTAACTCACTATGCTAGCTATGCTGTAACAGCAACAGCAATAATAACGTAATAGCAGCAGCCAACCTTGCTGCTGCTATGCTGCTGCTGCTTATATATATATATATATATACTCAAATATATATATACTCTTATAACAACATATATATATATAACTATATATATATATAGCATATATCTTAACATATATATATATATATCTATATATATATATATATATATATTTATAGCTGAGGTGGTTGTAGGTGGTTGTTATGATTTTGGCTTTGAGGGGTGAGATGCTTTTGAAGGTTGATGATACCCTCGTAAGCCAAAATATAGCTTTATTCTGACTCAAACAAATAAAAAGTAAGACCTTAACAATAACAATAATGTGTAATATAATTAGCACAAGAACCAGAACAAGAAGTATACTAGGAATAGAAGTAGAAACAATCAGAAGTAGAACTAGAAGCCCAAGCTTGTAAGAACATTTAAATGTATATGAAAGCTAATAGATTGACACTATAGCTCTAGAAGTGTAAGTTAGGCCTCCGTCTTAAACGTATTTTGAACAGCCAGGTTGTCAGAAAGGTCTGCGGGAGGTTTCCAAATTAGCTGAAGTTGAGAGAGGAGTTATCGTGAAGAAAGGATCTAGCAACATCACCCCCCCCCTTCTAGCTGGATGGTCGCAGTGGACGTTATTCCAGGAAATGTCGAGGTCAACGTACTTGGCGGCCAGACCGCGATCTAGTAACCGTTCTCAAAGGAAAGAGAGCAGGCCCCAGAGGGGCGATCGGAACAGTAGACTGTGATGGAAGGTTTGATTGTACTACCGTAGACGACGGAGCAGCAGAAGATGAAGATGGTATTGTCGTGGGAGAGCTATGCGTATGCCTATGTTCTGCTGTCGGAGTAGAGATGACAGAACGGTCGCTCTGTATAAGCTGTACGGGTGGTGTAGCAATAGGAGGAGAAGGTGGAAGGGAAGAGGAAGGAGGTGAGGGGGAGGAAGGTGCTAAAGGTGGCGGTGGAGAAGTAGTAGGCTTTGCCCTCCGTTATTAGAAACAAATCCCAAAATAGTGTGGCTGAGGAGAGAAACCCATAATTCCCCAACCAAGAAGATATCAACGAGTTGATCAGAGATCCTGGTCTCACAAAGTCCAATGCCGAGCTTTTGACGTCGAGATTCAAACAGTGGAATTTGTTACATGAAAGTGTGAAAGTCACAAGTCACAGAAAACATCACCACTCTTTTTCAACTTTTTTCACCAGTTAAGATGGCTTTTTCTTTTGCCACAAGGTAACAGGTTTGTTTGAGGCACTTGGAATTGCCTGTAACCCCTGTTAGTGGCGCTTATTCATTGATAGCTCATCGAAAAGTCTCAAAACTGTGATACTTCGTAACTGGAACATGTATCCATCTCTTCTCTTGGCTCACTCGGTGCAGCTCAATGAGAAACACAGTAGCGTGAAGCTATTGCTAAGTGCCTTGAAATATGAAGTACACAATTTGGAAGTTATCAGAGATTTTAAAATGGTGGCCTTCATGATAGGTTTCCAAGGCACGGCTTTACCAAGTTTCCATATTACCCACTTTGTCTCTGGAACAACCAGGGCCCCGAGAACACCAAGGAGGGATTGGCAACAGCGGACTGATTTCAGCGTATGGAGGAACATTTTTTGGACCCCCAGAAAATATTGTTTCTTCCACTACACATAAAATTAAACCTCATGAAACAGTTTGTCACAGCAATCAAGATAGGAGTCTTAAGCCTTCATCTACCTGCAAGACCTTTTTCCCCCTAAGCTATCTGCGAGACAAAGAGACAGAGCAGTGTCTTCGTCGAGATCACAAATTAAAGAGGTCAGAAACTGACTAGGACAGAGAAAAACTGCTTGGAACAGCTTTTGTTGTAGTGGTTCGTGGCTTCCTTAGGAAATCACAAGGCCATAAACTATGAGACTTGTTGAGACCTTGGTGAGGAGCTACGGCAAAGTGGGCTGAAGGATGACCTCAAAGTCTGTATCCTTGATGTTCATGCACACTAGAATTTATGGTGAACATGGGGGCGTACTCAGAGGAGGATGGCGAGCGATTTCACGAATATTCTGGACTCTGAACGCTGCTACAAGGACTGCGCCAACAAACATGACTGGAGCCTATATTTGAGGGTTGATTCGTCAAAGCAACTTACCGTATAAGCGTAGATTCCAGACAAACTTCTCACTTCTAAATATTTTGAGGTCTCTGTTGTATAGACTAAGAATAAATAAAATGCTACTTTTGAATTATATGTCGTTTTTTATCTATTTTGTGTAATCGAGAATGATTATATTCACCAATTTTTTATGTCGGAATTGCTGAATTTGTAAATATCATCATCCTGGTCACAACATCAATATTTGGACAAATATTAGCCATTCTTCATACCTTCTAGGTATAAGAAAATAGAAAATTACAAATGTTAACCAAAGACAAAAAATATGTTACATAGTGTTATATAACGTTACCACGTAAATAATTTCAATTAATAATTGAAAAATAATAGTCACTTTCAGAATATTTTAAAAACTGGATGTTTAATATTATTAATCTAATAGCAGAAAAAAAATCATAATTCTTCGTCATTTTAATTTAACAATTAATTGGAATAACGAGACAATGAATGAATATTAAAGAAAGACTCAGAAATACGTTCCTCTCTCTCGATCACAGTATTTGCTTCTTCTCAAGTTCCCGCAAGCTTTCATAGTGTTTTTGCTATGAATAATTTCATGCACGCTCACCTGTTTATCCCTTTAAACTTCTCAGAAAGGCAGGCTCTCGAGTTACCGCAAGCATAGTATTCCCTAGGGAAATTTTTATCCACGTTGGCTGCTCGATAATGCAAATTAAATATATATATTTGATTTTATTGTTAATAGAAGAGTTAGAAGAAGACTAATTGTCGACATCTTTATTCTCAAATTGCAGAGTACAAACAATCAAAATTTTCTTTTATTATTTTTACTTTAACCATGCCGCTTATACTAAGCAAGCAATGAGGATTCGCACCTGATTATATATATATATATATATATATATATATATATATATATATATACTCATATATATATATATATATATATATATATATATATATATATATATATACTGCTATATATATATATATATAACTATATATATATATAGACGAACCCTTCAATGAAGAAGGGAGTAGGAATGAGATAACGAGCAAATCATTTTTAATGGAACGAAAAATTTTCTAAATGAATATTAGAGCAGAGCAAGACTTTGGATGATGTCGTAGGTTTAGTAACAGATCTTGGTCATAGCTTTCTTAAATTTAGTGTGAGTGTGAGGGGTTTGCTTCATATTATACAAATATATAGTGTATATATATATAGCAATATATATATATATATATATATATATATATATATATATATATGTATAACTTATATATATATATAATAACTTAACACTCACTGCTATGTAATATATATATACTTACACTGTATACTGCTGCTGAAATACTCACTGCTTAACATGCTGCTGCTAACTGCTCTTTCACTGTGTATAACAACATATAGCCCATATATATATGCTGCTGCTGCTGTAGCACTCAGCAGCAACAACATAACCAACTGCTGCTGCTGTAACAGCAGCCAGCCAGCATGCTGCTCCACTTGCTTTGCTACCTCCTCTTCATGTTTTACTGCTGCCCTGCCAACAACAGCCAACACCAATAACTATATATATAGCCACCTTATACACTATCTGCTGCTCATATATATATATATGCCTCCATATGTATATATATATAGCATATATATAGCGCTACCTGCGCATACTGCCTTATGTAATAGGCTGCTGCTGCATGTAACAACAACCAACATGCGCCTTGTAACAATATGCATGCCAGCTCAGCATCGCTGCTAGCTGTAGCAATAACCAGCAGCCAGCCAGCAATAGCAGCTTAATAATACAATATAAGTATATGAAATATGTATCCTCAATCAGCAGCAACAGCAACCAGCCAACCAGCAACTCTGGCGCAGCTGTAACCAACTGCTGTATGTAGCAACCAGCCAGCAATATATATATATCTTTGTAACCAGTAATATGTAACAACAATATTTATATATGCTAACAACAATAATAGTAGTAGCAATAATATAATAGTAATATATATATATATATGTAATGTAAATATAACTATATATATTCTTCATAATAATAACAATAGTAATAGTAATAGCAGTAGCAGCATAACCAGTAACAACAATATATGAAATATAGCCAGCCTTAGCCAGCAGCCAGCCAGTAGCAGCCAGTAGCGCTGCTGTAACCTTAGCAATAGTATGCTAGCTGCTATATGCTAGCTGTATGCTGTAACCAGCCAGCCAGCCAGCAGCTTATAGCCAGTAACCAGCCAACAATATGTAGCTGCATGCTATAGCTAATATAATAATAACTAATATATGTATATAGCGTATAATAATAATAGCCAGCCAGCAATATGGCACTGTAACAACATAACATAAATATAACTCCATGCACTGTAATATATCTTATATATATGTGCTTTAACAAATATGTATAACAATAATATATATATATATATAGTATATATATATGTATACACTTAGCATATATATATTTCTACACCTTGCTATATATAATATATATATTCAAGTACTTAATAATGTATGCAATGACAGTATATATGTATATATAACAATATATATATATACTAATATATAACTCTTTATAATAATGTAACCATATATGTAGCAGCATCTGTATATATGTATATAACAATAATAGCAATAACCATAGCCAGCAATAATAACATATATACAATATGTAACTTAATATATATTATAACCAATAGCATAACCAATAACTATATATATATGCTATATCAACAACTGTATATATATGCTTAACTATGTAACAACATATATATGTATATAATGTAATAGCATAATAACAATATGTATATATATGGCATAACTGTAACAACAACCCTTAGCCTTGCTCAACAATATATAATATGTAATATGTAACAACAACATATGCTGTATACTAATATAATATAACAACAACAGCACCAGCAACAGCCAGCTATGTTTATGAACCCCTGTCTACAACCTTGTATATATATATAGCAATAATATATATATCAACCTTCGCTGCTGCTGCTATATGCTTCAACTATGCTGCTCAACTGTATGTATGCTGCTGTTGCCAGCCAACCAGCTATACAACTAGTAATAACAATAATAGCCAACAATAATAATATATATATATAATATATAACATATATATATGTATATATCAGCCATATATATATAACAACTGCTATATATATATATATATATATATATATATAACATATATATATTTATATATATATAATATATATATATAATAACAACAATATATATGTATAACCTTACCATATGTATAATATATGTATAATATATGTATATATATATGCTTGTGTATTTATGTGCTGTATATAACATAATATGTATATATATATATATGCTTTATATATATACTATATATATATATATATATATATATATATATATATATATTTTTAAATTTGATATATATGCGAGGAGAATTTTTACAGATACAACCTTAATACCATCGTAGTTATTATATTTGAATTAAGAATAGTAAATTTACGAGTTAAACTGAATTAATAAATGTTATGTGTTTTGTAGCATAAATATAATAAATGGAATTATCCACCTATGGTGAAAGGAACATAAAAAACTTACTTGTTGAAAAACTGAAACTTCTTATCCTAGTCCTGATTTCGGATTTGAAATTGTTAGTTTCAACACCGGTGCTATCAGTGTTAGTTTCACCGGCTTCTTAGCATAGGTAGAAATAATTCCTTACAATACGCATTGTTATAAACGTATTTTCAATAATAAAGTTGAATTGAATATTAAGCGTTAAATATTGAAGAAAAAAAGCGTTACTATGCACTTAATAAAGTTACACAAAAATCACATTATATAAGTTTTAACACTTTTTTAAACGTTAACACTTAATGCAAATATATGAAGGGAGTTATATATAAAAGCATCCACTTCTTTCGAACGACAGAAATTACTAAACTTTTTACAGCACAAGTTTAATCAGCGACTTGACAGTACGAGGTCGAAAACGTAAAAGCTTTGATTTTGAATAATGATTCCAGCATATCAACTCCAACTATTTAAGTTCCTCAAAAGTGTTTCGGTTTCATGATTCCAATATTTACAATTTAAAACACAACATCGTTTGGCAAAGAGTTAATAATTGAAATGCATACGAATTTGAGACCAAAAGCATATTGAAACACAAACTTTCATTACGAAATATTTTAAGCTCTTGATTCGCATTCCAATTTTAATACGCTGGATTAGAGGCGATGGCACGGATTTCGACGAATTCGTGTCATTTAAAAAAAACAAAACAAAAGAATTTGATTAATCAGAACTCTCGGATGATTCCGATTCCTATTCATTACCGATATTCAAAAATTTCAAACGTGCTACTATAGCTGCTTTCCATCTGGGACGCAATGAATTTGCAACCGCGGGAGTATCATTAATTGTGGTAGGGGCAGGAATTGTTACTTGCTGAGATGATGGTGGTAGTGGAACCATTGAATTTGAAAGAACTATTTCCTTGAGATTTGACTTGATTTCCACTGTGTGTTAATGATAGCTCTAAAGGGAATAAATGCTTTATGGGGTAAACATTCATTTGACCTCCAGGAGTTCGAACCTGGACTGAGCGAACCTTATTATCATCTCCATAAATAAGCAGTTGAATAATGCCCATTTGCCAATATAGTCGCTCTTTGACCGGACTTTTAATAAGTACGATGTCTATGTCTCCTACTTTCACCTATTTTTCCATGAGACTTGATAGAGGTCTTTTCCCATCTCTCTCAAACTTAATAAATACTCATTATACCACCGAGTCCGGAAGTCTTCGAATATTTCAGTAGATCGTTTAAGAGATTGGATTAGTTCTTCTCTTGAAGGGGAATCGGTAGGAATGGGCTCGTTTAATACGATACTTGAATCAGCTAACGGTTTTAAAAAACAGTTAGGAGTGAGAGTCACTATATCATTATCCGAAGAGGTATACGTTAATGCCTCGAATTGATAGCATTATCAATGTCTGCCAATGCTGTTGTGAAATCAAAATATTCCAAATTTTTACGTCCAACAGTCTTATAGAGACAATTTTTAACGGTCCAAATTGACCTTTCCCACATACACTTCCCATCCAAGTGCTGTATAAGGGAATGCGGATATGTTTAATGTGATTTTTACGCAAAAATTCGGAACCCACCTCTGATACAACAAACTGCTCGAGAGCATCCGCACCTTTATTAAAAGACCGGGCATTGTCGCTATATAAAAATTCAGGGACTCCAAAACTAGCCACAAAGCGTTGGAACGATTGAACGAATGCCCTAGCAGACATATCTGGGATAAGATCCAAATAAACACAACGAATATTGAGGCAGGTATAAAGAAGAATTTATACATTTTTTGAGGTTGGGTGGACCCTTTCATTTTAATGAAAAAATGTTTAGTAAAATCCACTCCAACATTTGAGAAAGGACGATAGAAATTGACTTGCGCTTTTGTGAAATTAGTAAACTTTGGATAAGAATAAGAAAAGCTGTTGAACTTTGTACAAGTCACACATTCCGATAAAACTCTTCTTATTGTATGACGAGCTGAAGTTATCCAGTAGCCCTTTAAACGAATGAAGGTCAAAGTAGCTTGAATGCCGAGATGTTTACAAGAAACATGTGCATCTCTGACAATCAAGGTGGTAAGATGATGGGACTTACCAAGGACTACTTGGATTAACTATCTCGAAACTATAGTAGTTAGTGCGAGACAACCGGCCTTTACTTCTTATAAGACCCAAATCGTCCAAAAAGAAGTTCAGGCGAAACTAAATCAGGTGGTTTTGAAGAAGTTGACCCCGATTGAATCTCTCAAAAAACGAAGTTCGACAGGAAAACTTTCTTGTTGCATAATCTTGAGCAAGAAAAGTCGAGCTTTCCTATCATTTTCAATGGGATCGATGGAAGATGTGCCGAATTTGTAGAGTAAAGCACATACTCTTAACAAAGTTGAAAGGGAAGAATACTTGGTCATGTCAATAATAGGAGGAGGTGGGGCTTGAATGACTGTGAAGGTAGTTGAAAGCCCTTCCTGTACACTCCTTGTTTGCTGATAACTAGGCCAATACACTTGGTCGTGTTTAAGCCAAGCTGGTCCATTCTTCCATAGTTCGAGCTTCTTCATGAATTCGCGACAGGACAAACCACGAGTTATAAATCTGCAGGGTTTTCATCTGTTTTGACGTAGTTAAATGAGATCGGTATTAAATTATCGTTTCTCATAGATGAAACTCTTAATGTCCTGTATACGATTTCGAACGAAAATTTGTTTTGTCCTGCTACCTCACTCCAGCTACCCATGCAAGAACGATTTAGGAGTCAGAGAGACGTTGACCTTACTAAATTCAACCTCATGGAAGCTGTTCATGATTTTGGAGGCATTACTTTTCAGAAAAGATTCAGATAATAACAAGAGGTTCATGGAAGACTTTAGATTATTTCCACGTAACGAGACTACTGTTCAGGAGATGAAACTTACAAATATAATAACTTTAGACTATCTTTTTCAAAGATGTTAAAGAGTTGCGACAAATCAGGCAGTCTTATCTAAAAAACAAAAACAGTTGAACGAGCTGTAACTCTTGAAAGGAATCAAGGAATCTATTATAAATACCACAATCTCTTTATTTCAAGACATCAGTGGGATATCAAGCTGTTTGTTTCATATACGTCTCATCAAGAAATTGACTCTAAGTAGGCAGGAAGGAAACAAAGAGAGAATCAAAAATTTTATTCAAGCTGAAGGTGATTCTACTTTGAGGCATTTGGAAATGATGCTTCAGAGTCTGGAGTCCTCAGAGGTGTCTTATTTCAGATAGTAAAAGTAACCTAGAACTTTTCACTCTTCATACAGTTAACAGGAAAGAAAACATATTATCTGTTTTTATTTAGGAGCACCAGAATCTAAATACGTTGATTTAGTGTTCAGAGCACACGATTTGAATCTACTTCAAATTTCTTTTAGACTGTTTTCTTGGTGTAAATGTTTCTAGAACTACAGAGGACCAGGTGGTCATAATAAAAAATTATCAACATAAGATTATTTATCAGAAGACGAGAGACTAAATATTCTAGCAAGGAATAAAGTTAAACTACAGATGTGGTGATCATAACAGCTCCCAAGATGTAGGGAGAAACAGCAAGTCCGAATATGATGGTTGCGTATCGATAAGTAACAAGCCTGCCATCTTCTTCCCAGAAGAAACAAAACTTGTTACAGTCACTTTCTTGCTGAGATAAATTTGTAAGAAAGCTTTAGAAATGTCCGCAACAACCACATATTTATTGGTTCTAAAAGCTAAAAGAAGACGAAGAAAGGGAACCAACAAATCTATACCTGGATAACAGGCTTGATTAAAGGAAGGAGCTCCTTTTGTACGAAGACTGCAGTTGAAAACTGGTCTTATCTTAGTTGAAACTTGATCAGCCATTTTTATGACAGGCCTGTGGGGAACCCATACAAAGTTATGGAAGTCCTTCGGAGATACTTTGATGATTTCAATTATGCCGTTTTTCAGCTGTTCTTTAAAGACACCACTGTATGCTTTGTCGAGTCCCTGATTGTTGAGACGATTCTTGACTCGTTTTAGTGTACTTAAAGCAACATTCTGCAGTTGGATGGAACTTGATTGCAGCAAATCCTAGATCCAAGGAATTTCGATGTGAATTTTTCCATCGATAAATTGAATGGAGTTGTGGAATTTAGTTATAAATTCTTTGTCGGTAGTACCATAATCTTTTTCTTCCTGAATTCCCATGGACTTCAGACTGTACAGATGCTCCAGACCAAGTTCAGTATCCTTTTGATTCGAGGAAAGATCGATGACATCAGGGTAGGAAGGATAGGGATCTAGGATTGAGTTTACGAGGGTTTGAGAAGCGTTGACAAATTGGTAGGGCATTGAAGAGACAGACATTGTTAGTCATGAATCTTCCTCATCATGTTCTCGTGATGAGTTAACAGACTGCTTTCTGTACAGAAAGTCTTTTTGATGTGGAAGTAGAAAAGAATCCACAGGACCGAAAGGGACTAAACCGAAACCAAAGTTGAAATAGCACTTCCAGCCCAAACATTCCAACCATTGGAGATTGCCTCATGTGACACCAAGTGTCAGTGCCAAGCAAAAGGTCGATGTTATTCACAGAGTCCCCATAAGGACCTACAAATGAGTTATCAGCTACTTTGTATTTTGACGAAATTCTACAAATAGCAGATGCCAGTCCATTAACAGTAAAACCCACATCTAAAGAAGGGTCTACAAGAACAGGAATTGATATAAATGAATCACAACAACAGTTGAGGTCCAAATTAGCCAAATAAGAGGAACAAACCTGCTCTCCGATTAAGGTTTTGATGGGATTGTCAATCTTGGGTAATTGCTCACAATTGATGTCGAAATTATTGAACAATCTTGGACTAGCATAGGTTCTCTGTGAGCCTAAGTCGATCAATGAACGAACAGGCACAAACCTATTCTTGTGTCTTACTGTGATGGTGATGGTGATGGTAGGTAAGATTTGGGAGGCAGATGACTGTCCGGTATTGATACACAAGTGGTTGCTAATACCAGAATTACTTTCTTCATCGGCATCTTTTCGATTGTTGTTCCGATGTTGAGTACGAATTTCAGATGGACAAAGAGCTGTGAGATGCTTTCTACTCTTGCAATTTAAGCAAGGGTATTTAAGGTTGAGTGTTTTTGCTGGACACTTATCCACCATATGTTTCAAGCTGAAACAGTTGCTGCACAGCGCATGACACATCTGTCCCTTTTGTCCTTGGGAGATTAATAAATTGTGCATTCTGAAAGGAAATGCTTCCCACTGCACAACTTACATTTAATTTCAGAAGATGCTTGAATATTTGACGAAGATGGAGATGATGTCTTTTTATTCACACTATCACCTTTAGATGTATTGAAAGTATGACTCTGTTCAGATGGCACAGAAGGAAACTTTTTCCCATTTCTGTTTCTCCTTTTTAAATCAAAAGAAGAACGAGAAGAGAAAGAGAGAGAGAGAGGGAGATTGAGTGTAAGATTTTAGAGTTCGAAATAACCATTATTATGAATGATTTGATTGTGTTCTTTTGAATACGAGGTTGATGGAAGGATATTGTTCCTTCGTAGACAGCTTCAACTCTCTCAAAAACGACTATGAAACTTATCAACCACGATACGGCTTGTTAGCTTGCAACCAGGATGAACCCTCTTAGAAAAAGAGTCTTGCAACTCCCAGGTTCCTAAGTTCCTTCAGAAGTTAGCTCGAACCTTTAAAATGAAAGACCGGACATGTTCCAACTGTCTTCCGTCAAGAGGCGGAGCCGAATCTAACTCATGTAAAATAGAGTCAATAATGAATGCTCCATCTAGATAATGTTCCTTTAAGATGGTTAAGGCAACATCATAATTGTCATCCGTGCCTGACAAGAACTCAATGTCCTTCAGAGCATATCCCTTCAAATGTGATTTTAAATATTGAAGTTGATGGCCTTTGAAATGTCTCTTCTCTCTCCATATACGTTATTGAAAGATTGGAGAAAGGAGCGGAAAGAATGCTTGTCTTTATCTCCCGAGAAATCTCCACACTTTAAGGCAGGAATTTTTAAGCTAGAAGGATAATGACAGCAATTCTCCTTTGAGTTCGACTTCTCTGAAGAGGCACTAGACGACTTTCTTGAATCTGAGTTATAACCATACTTGTCTTTTAACAAGTGAAGCGCTTTAACCATCTTAATATGGTAGGTATCAGTGGCTGTAAGTTCTTCGTCAAGTATGGCTTGGTCAACTTTCGTATATTCAGCCCCAATATTAAGTTTTCAATGATAGTGTCTTGAGCTTTAATCTCACTCATGACTGTTGTCACTTTTTCAAACACAGTTTGTACAACAACTGGATCGTAAAAGGTAGGAGAGTCCTCATCACCTTCCTCTTCTATAGGAAAGTGTTTACAACAGAGTGTAAGCTTTCTTCTTAAGTGTCCCCTTTTTAATCTAAGAGGACCCAAGTCTTTAAGAAGATTTGACTTGAGGCTGGATATTTCCTCTCCTGAAAGATCTGTAGGCATTTGGTCTTGAAAATCGGCAGCCTCTTTCAGATCCAAGTCTTGAATGATGTCCATATTGATAGTAGAAAGAACAAATCGAGAAAGAATGGAACGAATGAAATATAATACACTAGTGCGCAGTAACTATGTCAAAAAATAACCACTGCGCATATACTATATCGAAAAACAACCACTGCGCATAGACTATGTCGAAAAACAATCACCGCGCATCGATTGTAATGGAAAACAATCGCCGCGCATAGACTATGTCGAAAAACAAACACTGCGCACAGACTATATGCAGGAAAACAATCACCGCGCATAGACTATGTCGAAAAACAATCACCGCGCATAGACTGTCGAAAAATAAACACTGCACATAGACTATGTCGAAAAACAATCACCGCACATAGGCTATGTCGAAAAACAAACACTGCGCACAGACTATGTCGGAAAATAAACACTGCGCATAGACTATGTCGAAAAATAAACACTGTGCATAGACTATGTCGAAAAACAATCACCGCGCATAGGCTATGTCGAAAAACAAACAACGCGCATAAACTATGTCGAAAAACAATAACTGCACATAGACTATGTCGAAAAACAATCACCGCGCATAGGCTATGTCGAAAACAAACACTGCGCATAGACTATGACGAAAAATAAACACTGCACATAGACTATGTCGAAAAACAATCACCACGCATAGACTATGTCGAAAAATAAACACTGCGCATAGACTATGTTGGAAAACAAAAACTGCACATAGACAATGTCGAAAAACAATAACTGCGCATAGACAATGTCGAAAAATAAACACCGCGCATAAACTATGTCGGAAAACAATAACTGCACATTGACTGTCGAAAAACAATCACCGCGCATAGACTATGTCGAAGAACAAACACTGCGCATAGACTGTCAAAATAAACACTGCGCATAGGCTATGTCGGAAAACGAACACTGTGAATAGATTATGTCGAAAAATAAACACTGCGCATAGACTATGTCGAAAAACAATAACTGCACATAGACTATGTCGAAAAACAATCACCGCGCATAGGCTATGTCGAAAAACAAACACTGCGCATAGACTATGTCGAAAAATAAACACTGCACATAGACTATGTCGAAAAACAATCACCGCGCATAGACTGTGTCGAAAAATAATCACCGCGCATAGACTGTGTCGAAAAATAAACACCGCGCATAGGCTATATCGAAAAACAAAAACTGCGCATAGACTATGTCGAAAAATAAACACTGCACATAGACTATGTCGGAAAACCAAAACTGCGCATAGACTATGTCGAAAAATAACACATAGACTATATCGAAAAATAAACACTGCGCATGGGCTATGTCGGAAAACGAACAGCGCATAGATTATGTCGAAAAATAAACACTGCGCATAGCTATGTCGAAAAACAATCACCGCACATCCATAGACTATGTCGAAAACAATCACCGCGCATAGACTATGTCGAAAAATAAACACTGCACATAGACTATGTCAGAAAACAAAACTGCACATAGACTATGTCGGAAAACCAACACTGCGCATACACTATGTCGAAAAATAAACACTGCACATAGACTATGTCGGAAAACAAAAACTGCACATAGACTATATAGGAAAACGAACTTACTGCGCTACAAAATGTCAGATGTATAAGAAAAATATCGAATGCGCACTGTCTATGTCGAAATTATTTTAAAGTCTTAAATTGTAATAAACACGTGACTTTATACGGCCTTCAAATTAATAAAAAATGTTAAAACACCTTTATCAAAAAATCAACAAAAAAAAGCAAAAAAATTTACTAGTAAATCTTTCAATCAATTAATTATTATATATAATTGATACGCCCAACATATAGAAATAAATCGCGCTTGAATATACCTGTCTAGTCTCAAACTCGATGCAAGAAAAAACTTTAAGTTTGCCTTTCATAAGGTTTACACAAATTTGAACAAATTTACAAAAAATTGATTCTTATGAAATTGAAAAACTTCAAAAATTAACTAGCAATTTCAAAAATTGCAAACATTAACTAACAATTTCAAAAATTATTAAAATTGTATCTATGCGAGTAGAAATTTTACAGATACAACCTTAATACCATCGTAGTTATTATATTTGAATTAAGAATAGTAAATTTACGAGTTAAACTGAATTAATAAATGTTATGTTTTGTAGCATAAATATAATAAATGGAATTATCCACCTATGGTGAAAGGAACATAAAAAACTTACTTGTTGAAAAACTGAAACTTCTTATCCTAGTCCTGATTTCGGATTTGAAATTGTTAGTTTCAACACCGGTGCTATCAGTGTTAGTTTCACCGGCTTCTTACATAGGTAGAAATAATTCCTTACAATACGCATTGTTATAAACGTATTTTCAATAATAAAGTTGAATTGAATATTAAGCGTTAAATATTGAAGAAAAAAAAGCGTTACTATGCACTTAATAAAGTTACACAAAAATCACATTATATAAGGCCTTAGTGATTATAAGTTTTACTTTTTTAAACGTTAACACTTAATGCAAATATATGAAGGGAGTTTTATATAAAAGCATCCACTTCTTTCGAACGACAGAAATTACTAAACTTTTTTACAGCACAAGTTCATGCAGCGACTTGATAGTACAGGACCGAAAACGTAGAAGCTTTGAATCAGAAAAATCATACAGCAAGATCAACTCTAACTACTTAAGTTCCTCAAAAGTGTTTCGGTTTTCATGATTCCAATATTTACAATTTAAAACACATAACATCTTTTAAGGATAAATATAGTTTGGCAAAGAGTTAATAATTAAAATGCATACGAATTTGAGAGCAAAAACAAATAGAAAGGCCAACTTTCATTACGAAATATTTTAAGCTCTTGATTCGCATTCCAATTTTTAATAATATATATATATATATATATATATATATATATATACTTATATAACTATATACTGCTGTAACAACAACAACAACAACCTGTTAAAACACACTTATACTACCATATATATATATATATATACTTTTCACTAAAATATTCCTTAACCGCCTGCCATATATATATATTATATATATATATAGCAACATATTTATATATACTGCATATATCTATATATAAATATATATATATATACCTTTATAACATATATAAATATATATATATATATATATATATATATAACCTCTGCAGCTCACTATATGCTACTCTTTGCTATATATGCTGCTGCTCATCTGCTGCTTTGCTGCTCTGCCTTATGCTTATATGCTAACTGCTGCTGCTGCTGCTATATATTATATATATATATATATATATACAATATATATATATATTTCTCTATTTACTTTCTCAATGCTTTTCACTATTAAATTGAATAATTAAAATTTCTATTGTTTTCTCCGTTTCTAACTTATCTATCAGTGAAGTAAGATCCAGGCTCTATTTACCATAGTTTAATATAAAAAGAACTTGCATATGATCTAATGGAATAGAAGATGGAAATGTGGATGTTGGTTTTCCCTAAAATTTTGGTTTATTTGTTGTAGTCTTCAAATTATTTCTTCATTAGAAGAATTTTTTCAACGAAAATATAAATTATTTAAAAAGAGTTGCATTAGAGATAAAAAGTTTTAAACTTTGAAACAAAACTGTCAAAACATTTTTAGTGCTTCTTCTTTACAAATTTATAATACTTTTAAAAACTTTCTTACAGACATATAATATATATATATATATATATATATATATATATATATATATATATATATATATATATATAACAACTTAACTATATATATATATATATATATATATATATAACTTATATATATATATATAGCACCAATAACGCAACATATATGCTATTTCTACTTATATATATATATAATTATATACCTATTTCTGTTTTCTTACCCCTGACCACTCTCTCATCAGAACGGCCATACCGCATCCAAATACCCCGCCAGAGTAGCCAGCCTCGTCCACAGATCATCCAGGGCTGAAATGTTCCAGATTGCTCTAGGTTAAGAGTTAGATTGACAGGTGAGAAGAATGTGAGATATGTTTTCCGGGACCTGATTACAGTTTGGACTGATAGAGTATTTATAGTGGTTTGTTAGAGGTTGAATATGTGCTTGTAATGTTGTAAGTTTAGGTGGTAGCAGCACTTTAATTTGTCCAAAGATGAATGGCTAGCTCTTGGAAGGGAGTTGAATTCTGGTGCTATTTCTGGTGGATGTTTGTTTAATATGTTGTTCGGTGGTCTGCGTCTTAGATAGTTTGCTGTTGGTGTTGTCTGGATTTGTTTCGTGTATAATGTTTTGCTTAGTGGAGGTGGGATGTTGTTCAAGAGTTTTTTTTAAAAGTAGTGCGGGTGGTGAAGGAGGTTGTTTAAGTCTGTGGTGGATGGGATTAGGAGAGGGCACTATGGCATAGATCTTGGGGTGTTTGAGTTTTCGCAAAGGATTGTGTGCCTATCATATCCAGGTGTATGTCTATGGTAGTATTTTGGTTTCATTGTTTAGGTGTTGTTGATGTACATCCTGTTATGATTCGTAGTACTTTGTTTTGTGCTATTTGGAGTTTCTTTATGTTGTTTTTAGTCAGTAGTTGGTGCCAAGTTGGAGAGGCGTAGTTAGGAGTTGGACGTATGTATTGTTTGTATATGGTGTTGGATGTTTGTTTGTTTTTTGTGAAGTCTGTGCCGGCGATTGTTCTTAATATGTCCAGTTTCCTATTTGCTGATGAAATTATGTTGTCGATGTGTTTTGTAAAGGTGAGATGAGTGTCAAGTGTTACTTCGAGGATTTTGGGAGATTTGTTGAAGGGTATGGAAAAGTTATTTAAATAGATTTGGGGGGATGTGGTGCCGAGTTGGTGGTCAGTGGTGATTAAAGTGATTGATGATATGTTTGGTGAATCTGGCATTCTGTTGTCTGTTAGCCATGTTTATTGTTGATTGATGTGTTGTTGCGTCAGGTTTGTGGCAGTGTTTAAATTCTGTTGTGTAGTGGCTATGATAATGCCGTCCGCGTAAGTTGTTATGTTTATGTGGTCTGTTTAGGGTTGTGGGAGGTTGGCTGTGAATAGTTTGAATAATGTGGGGAATAGGATTGCACCTTGATGTACTCAGATATTAATGCTTACTGTTCGGGATTTTGTGCTGTTTGTTTGTATTTGTGCTGTTCTTCCTTATAGGAAGCTTCAGATCCATTTCTTCAGGTTAGTGGGGATATTTGATTTTGTTATTTTGTATGTAAGTTATGTCTGGGTACTGTTTCAAAGGCTTTATTAATATAGATTGATATGATTTTTGTTTTGTGAGTGGGTTTCAATCTTAGACCATTGATTGTGGGTTGGATGATGTTTATGAGTGAGGTTGTGTTTGAATGTTTTTTTTAAGCCGTGTTGGAATTTGTGTTTGGTGATATGTGGTGTTATTTTGTTCAGTATAATTTTTATAGAACTTTGCAAAGTGTTGATAATAGAGAAATGGGACGATATGATGAAGGGTAAGAAGGGGTCTTTTCCCGCTTTCAGCTTGGGTATAATGATAGCTTTTTTTCCGGATAGGTGGAATGTAATTTGGGCTAATGAAACTGTTGTATATTTGTGCTAATTGGGTTAAAACTGTGTTCTCTAGGTGTTTGATGTGTTTGGTTGAAATGTTCTCTGGGCCTATTGCTGGTGAGTTTTTAAGGGTCTTGGTAGTGTTTTCTAAGTCAGTTGTGGTTATTTCTATTGTTGGGTCGTGGTTGTTTTTATTTTCTCGAGGGCTTTGATGATTTTCTTGTTTTGAGGGGGTGTGTGGGTTTTTGACTTTGTTTTGCAAAGTAAGTTGAAAAAATGTTTGAGTGTTGTTTGGTGGATTGGGGATTTTCTGTGTTTTGGTTTTTGATGGATTCATGAGTATATAATTATTGTTGGTTGTTTGTGATTTTAGTATTTTTATTCTTTTCCACATTCTGGTGTTATTCGTGTGTCGAATGTTGTTGGAAAGGAAAGTTTGGAAGTTTTTCGAAGAATGTGGTTTCATTAAATTAGTGATTTGGGTGTTTAAGGTGTTAATCTGTGTTAAAGCTTGTAGTGATGCGAGTGTTGTTTTTCTGAGTGAGTTGCATTGTTTAATTAGTTGTTCGATTGCAGGTGTTAGGGTTGGGTTATGTTTATTGATGTATCCTCTGATAAAGTTTTGCTTAGCTGCTTTTTGGATTAGAGATGAGAAATTTTGTATGGCTTTGTTGAGTATTGATGAGTTTGTGATATTTAGAGGGTGTATGTTATTTTCTATGCAATTTGTGAAGTTTGTCCATTCGTCTTTTTTGTAGTTTGTATATATGTTTTCCTAAGTGGGTAGTTGTTTTGTTGACGTTTTGATATTTTATGATGATAGGGAGGTGGTCGGAGTTTAGATCGGTTTGTGTTGACCAGTGGTGTTTGGTATGTAAGCTTGGTGAGCATTGTGCTATGTCTGGTGATGTGTAAGTTTGATTGATTTGGGGTAGAATTCTGGTGTGGCTGTTTGTGTTGATTAGAATGTTTAAATTTTCGAGGTTAGATAGGATATATGTTCCTCTATGGTCTGCTTCTTGGGGGTTGTGCCATGTAAGGTGGTGAGCTTTGAAGTCATCTCCCATTATTAGATTTGGGAGGTGGTGATGTCGGTGGGGTTTGGTTTGTAGTTTCTAGGACAGTGTAGTGAGGTGTTGTGGTGGATGTATAGGTTAATTAGGTTGTGTGGCTTTTTATTTATCATTATTGTGAATGATTATATTTTGGTGATATTGACATTTAATGCTGTTGTGGTTTGTAAGGTGGTGTTTCAATATGGTAGTGAGCTGCAGATAAGAGTTAGTAGAGTGTAATTTTTTTGGATTTGAGGTGTGAAAATGACGTTATCGTAAAATTTTGGTTCTGAATAGTTTTCGGGTAGGTTGGCTTCTTGTATCAGGGCTTTGTGTATATTCTGTTGTTTTAAGAAAGCCTCTATTTCTATGTTTTTGTTGTGGAGTCCGTTTGTGTTGAATTGTAATATACTTATGTTGTGGGTTTTTTGTATGTTGTGGGGGTTATTGTAGGTGAGGTGCAGACTTGGCAGATCCAATTGTGTTTTGAGGGGGGGGGAGCGTGGTGAAAAGTGTATCCATTGCTCACATCTACTGCAACGTATGAAGTTTCTTCTTACTATTTTATTGCATGCTGGGAGTAGATAAAAGTTGCAGGTCCAGGATTTGTTTCTATATCCATGGCTTTTAGAAGGAAGGCTGAGGCATATGCCGGGAAGTATGCCTTTGAGTAAAAAAGAGGAGAAGTATGGCAGTTGAGCGGTAAAGAGTCCTGAAATGATCTCGGAGGATTCCTCTGGAAGCGGCGGCGGCACATAAACGATGTTGTGGAACCCCACAATTTCTCTTGGGTGAAGGGATGGGCCAAAGAATTTGGAAAACCTTTGTTCGGGTCGAATATATATATATATATATGTATGTGCCTTAGCAACAACTGTGCAACAACAACCCAGCCTTAGCCAGCAGCCTTATAATAGCCAGCTAACCTTCATATATATATAACTGTAGCATATATATATATATAACAACCAGCACCTATGTAGCAACAACTGCTGCTGTATGTACTGCTTTATATATATCTGTATATATATATATTGCCCCTGGGCTCCCCATATTTGGAGGGGTCTATGTCATATCCAAAAATCCAGCGACCTCCACCTGGCAGAGCCACAGGTCTCTCAGGGAGGAAATTTGATAGTGAGGAGCATCTTTGATGGAGGTGATCACTGTTTTAGTCTCTATTTGTCATCTTCGACAGAATAGAAAGGTGGCATTTTGGAGTTGGAACCTGTGTCTGCATTCCTGGAGGCCTGGGTGATGCACAGATCTCAATCTAGAAAGTGAAATTTGCATCTTTCTTGAGAATGTATTTTGTGCTGCTGATATTTCCAGGGTGAGGAAGTTTATAACGTGATTTGGTGAACGGTTGTTGAGGTATTGTTGTGAAAAGTAAATATGAACATATTGTGAAATAGACGTGTTGTTTGGAGGAGGGAGGATGGTTCTAAAGAGTTCACTGTAGTAGAATGCAGCGGAGGAGGGAGTGGATTTTAAACGATGTATAGTGTGATCTTGTAAGTAGTTATGGCATGGGTGGGTCTGTCGAGAACCTTGGCATAGCATTTTCTTCCTATCAAGTCCAAATGATCCTGATGAGGATAGTTTTTGTTTTTTTCGTGAAGATGCTAAATGGAATAGTTTTCAGGGCAGCCTGTGATAGTTCGAAGGGCAGAATTTTGTATTATCTGCATTTTGAATATGTGGGTGGATGAGGTTTGAGGGTACCAGGTTGTTGATCCATAGTTTAACGCAATTTTTGAGAATTGTTTGTATGTTGTTGTTGTCAGTGTGGTTGATTCATTGCTGAAATTGTGTTGAGATAGAGTTCGTAGTACATTTAATTTTCTGTTTTTCTAAATTGGGAGATTGGGGGTGGGAATGTCAGCTGTAAAGAGGTTAAACAGGAATGGGGACAAAATGGCGTCCTGACTGACTCTGTTTCCTAATTTAACGGTTATAATAGATTTGTTGTTTGCTGGACACCTGTGCAGGGCGTCCAGATTTGAAATTGGCTAGCCAATTTTTGTAATTGTTAGGAAAGGACGAGGTTAGGATTTTTTTTTGAATGAGTACGTGTCTGGGCACTGTATTGAAGGCTTTATAAATGTCGATGGCTAGGAGTATTGTTCTGTGGGATGACGTTTTGTTTAATCCGTTTATTATGTTTTGTGTGATGTTTGCAAGAGCTGTTGAGGTGAAATGGGATATTTTAAAGCTATGGTAGTCATTTGGGGAGTAAAGGTAGGGTTGGATTTTGGTGAGTACAATCTTCTAACCATTAGCCTGTTTGTACTTATGAATTAAAAATTGTTTACTTTATTTTTTACTATTTAACTATTTTAATTTTATACTTTATTTCGTCAAATTAATTATTCCCACTTTACAGTTTCTGCAGGAGGAGACGCTTTAACTAGTACTTCGACAACGCCAAACTACGTGTTTAATTTTACTATGATAATTGATTTGTACCCTGTTTAGTTCTTAAGCTGGTTTAAAATTGTATGTTCTTTACACATTTTTAAGAGAGTTTGAAGGCGTGTGTGTTAAAAACCATTGCATCTAAAGATATTTTGTCATACATACATATATATATATATATAGTATATATATTATTTATATACTACTATATATAATTATCATATCATATATACTGACTAAATATATATATTATAATAGTATATATAATAATTATAAACTATATATACTATATATAATAATTAATATATATATATACTTATCATATATATACATATATTATATATATAGTATATATATATAAATCATACTTATATAAAATATATACTGATATATATCATATATATATATATAAACTAATTATATAATATATAATAATACTATATTATTACTATATATGCACTACTACAAGGTGGGTGATGATTATACAAATATATACCTATATCACTGATTACAATTAGTCAATTATATATAAATAACTCGATATATAAATATAAAGCTATATATAATAATATATAACACATATACTATCAACAAAGATTATCATATTATTAATATCATATATAAATAAATATAACTATATATCATATATACATATAATATCATATATACTAACTAAATATATATAATAATCATATATATATTATACATGTATATATATATATTATACTACATATATATATATTATATCATATATAATAATACATATAATATCATTATCACATATACAATATACAACAAAAACAAAGGTAATATTAACTACATAATATATTATATATATATACATATTAATATCGTATATACTATATATACTTTAATCATTATATGAATAATATATAATATAATATATATATTATAATACGCAGATTAAAAACAAATTACTGTAGCTTTGCAATCATAGATACACTACAGTAATATATATATATAAGTATAGCTATATAATATAGTATATTATTATACATCTTTCCCACCTTATCTCACCATCCTCCAGTAGGGCTGTATGCCCACCTGGTCAGCTGTCACTCTCGCCACGACGTTCCTCCACTCGCCCGATCGTAATCATCGTAACAACTCTTTCCCCTCCACCTCCTTCCATTGGTCATACTCCCTTCTGCTCCGCACTGCTCTCTCAAACCACAGCCATCCTCCACCTCACCCCGGCTTCCCCATTCCCCTCCCTCCCTCCGGTGCTGCCACATCATAAATTACGCCTTTTCGCCCACACAAATATTTGGTCTTCCATCCCTCCCTCACATGTCCTCTCTCACCAGTTCCAATATACTCTCCACTCCCAACACAGAACTCACATCATCATTCCTTCTCCTATTCAATCTTGTCACCTCCAATATCAATCTTAATACTTTCATTTCGCATGCCTGTGCATTATTTTTAGCTTTTGTATTTAGTGTTCAAGCCTCGTGTCTAAATGTTAATATGGACTTCATAATGTTGGTATATATTATTGTTTTGACTTTTCTCGGTATAATACGATCCTTGAGAAAATGGTACAAAATCTCAAATGTCCCATTAAACTTTCCAGTTAAATGGTTCAACTCCTGGAACATATCATTTCTTACTCCACTATACACTCCTAAATATTCAAACTGGTCCGTCTGTTCCAGTACTTCTCCCTCAAATTCTATATTCAACTCCTCCTGTTCCCTACTCACCATCATAACCTCCGTCTTCCTCTTAATGATTTTCATTCCCTTCTCCAATAACACCTCGTTCCATACCAGTATAAACCTCTGTAGAGCCTCACTTGACTCCAACGTCAACGCCAGATCATCCAAAGATCTCTCTATCCAATCTTTCCTGTACCACCTTGCCACAATAGTCCATAAACGTTATGAACAAAATTGGGGAAAAAACACTTCCCTGTTGTATACATGTAATTCCAAACCAGCTCCTATCATCCATGTTTTTCCTCTTGCAACAGCTGTCCACATACGTGCTTTTTATAGTTCTTATCAGTTTAGTAGGCACCCCATACTCCCTTTTCCCCAAGATCCTCCACAAGATCTCCTTCGGCACACGGTCGAACGCCTTTTCTAAATTGATAAATGCCAAATATGCTTTCCGGTTAAATTCATGTCATCTCACACATCATCTTCAGTGCAAAAATCAAATTAATTGTCGATCTTTCCGGTCGAAAACTATGCTGCCATTCATCCAGTTTATTTTCGACTGTGTCCCTCAATCTTCTCTCGTACACATTTGCAATATGTGGCACCAGGGCAATTCCCCTCTAATTTTTACAGTCGGTTTTATCACCTTTCTTTGTATCAGTAGGACATTAATGGCCGATTTATTCCTAACCTCGGGGTTTTTCCTTCTTCCAAGCATATATATATATATATATATTAATATATATCATCATATTAATATATTACTTATATATAAGTATTTATATATATATATAACTATTATATATATATATATATATACTATAGTATATATATAATATATATACTTATTATATATATATTATATATAATTATATATTCATATTATATAATATTCATTTTTATGTCTTATATGTATATTTATAGGGAAGTATTAGAGGTAGTATAAATTATTTTCGCTCTTATCTTCCTGGTATTTCTGAAATTTTTTGGAACCGCTCTGCACTATATAGTATAGGTAATATAAAAATATTATTTTTTTTTAAAAACGATGTTTCGAACATGGGTATGAAGCAAACATCTACCAAATGTTCGTTAAAATAATTTAATATAATATCTATATATATTTATATAATATATATATATATATATACTATATATATATATATAATATATACTATACTATATAATAATTATATATATATATATATATATATATATATATATAATATATATATATTATAATAGCTATATACTATAAACTATATATATATATATATTATATAGGTCCTTATTCTGTTTACGACTCCGTCAGTTTTGATTTTTTTTTTTTTTTTTTATAATTTCTACTATATGATACTAAAATAAATTTTAGTGTAACGAATATTATTCAAAATATTTTAAAATACTTTTAAAAATGAATTTTAAAATCTCACATTTGTGAATTATTTTCAAAAGAAATATCTAGAAAAGCAATACGACACTTACAGAAAAACCAATTACATATTTGGAATCAGCGTATAAAGCTTATTACAAAAATGTAAACAAAAAAAATATTAGGGGTTCGAGCCGACGGGGGACGTTTTCCATACCCCGTAGGAGAGGGGCGGAGGAACCCCGCGACACCCAAATACCAAAGAGCGGGGGTTCCGGAGACCCTTCCCGGAGGGGGGGAAATAGTCCTACCCTGTCGTTCCCCGGAAGGCCGAGAGACCCCGACTCCTGCCATCTCTGCGGTCAACAATTGGGTTCTCTTTAGTTTTAAACACCACCCAACATTAAAGGCCAACGTAAGGTTCGTTAATTAAAATAAGTTTAAAATTACTATTCTACATTTATTCACTTTTTTTTAAAACCGATTTTTTTTATTTTTAAAAGTGTTTCAAAACTAAAATTTTACGCTGATTCCAAAAATGTATTCCTTTTTACTGTAGCATTAATAGTTTTTAAGATACATATGACGGCTAATCGAAAGGCTGACCAATAACATATATATTTTATAAAATATATGGTTGTTAATTTAGCTACTTTAGTTATTTAGCTAGTTATTTTTATTCTTAATTTTACAGGTTTCTATTAAATTATAAGTTATTATTATTATTATTATTATTATTATTATTATTATTATTATTATTATTATTATTATTATTATTATTATTATTATTTATTTTTTTTATTATTATTATTATTATTATTATTTTAAACTTGTCTTTGGAGGTTTACTGTTTCGAGAGTTAATTATTTTTAGTCTCGGGAATTTATCATACCTATTTTTGTCCTTTTGTTTATTTATTTAGATCTAATTTTGTCTGTTTAATGTTTGTGCTTGGGTTCTAAGGTTTGTATGCTTGTGTTGCAGTTTGAATGAATGGATTGGGGAAGACGTAGTGGTGAGTGCGGGCGGGGGTTCTTTATTGACTTTGCCAACATCCGTGACCTGCTCGCTAATTATGAATATGTGAAATATCACTTCTCTAACTCTCAATCTAACATTTTATTACGGTCTGAGACCAAGCTAGCCATGGGATTCTTTCTCAAATAAACATAATATCTCGAACTATAAGGTTTTCAATTTCCGACTGAATGGTGGTACGTGCCTAAAAAAAAAAACATTAACACTCCCGTAACACGTTTCGATAATTTTGAACCTCCTAAATTCGATATTCTATTTCTTAAAATCTTTCTCTCTACTTCTACCATTATCTTTTGTTTCTACTACTGCTCCCTTAATGGAACAAATTTTCATGTCCTTTTTGACTATGTTACTACTTCTCATGAGACTGTTACTTATTCCCATCCAAATACCGATTTTCTCTGTTTAGAAGATTTCAACGTACTCCACACTGAGTGGTTGGGCTCCTCTCATACTGATGAAAGTGGGGAGGAACATCCTCAAAGCTAATTAAGGAATCTAAACATATCCCAGATCGAACTAACCAGCTATGGAACACGCTTGACTTATGTTTCGCCACTAATCCTTCTTGATATAAATACACGATTTCCCTCCTATCGGTAACTCTGACCACAATCTCGTAGCTCTTAATTACAATACGTTCTCTACAGCAGCTCCACTATGCCCTAAAGGTAGGCTCTGGCACTTTAATCGGGCTAATTGGGGGGCACTACGTCGCTTCTTTGCTAGCTATATTCTTGGAATGAATCCTGTTTCGAAGCAGAGGGCGCATCGGTCACTGTTGGGAAGGTGGTGGCAGTGATCACCGATGGGATGAGCAGGTTCATTCCATCTTCAAATCTTTTTCTCTTCAAAATCCATGGTTCGATGGAGTCTGTTCTCGTGCTATTCAGGAGAGAGACCACTTATCGAGCATGGAAAAACTCTCGTTCTCCTATCACTCTTATTAATCTCTATTCTGCTCGGAATCGCTGAAGAGATTATTCGAAAGGCTAAGCACAATTTTACTACGAGAAAGTGTGCCAACTTCCTTGGTTCTCCTACTGATAAAAATTTCTGTCTTCTTACCAAAAACATCTCTAACAAGTTTTGTAAATCTGCCTTTCCTCCTCTTATTCGCTATGACGAATCTGTAGCTAAAACTCCTTCTGAAAAGTCCAATCTCCTTGGCCTTTTTTTTTTATCATCTAATTCTACCCTGGACGATTCTGGCATCCCTCCTCCTACGCCTCTCAGATGTCCCATGTCTTTGTGATTACATATGATCAGGTATACGAGATCCTGAGATCTATGAACGTCAGGAAGGCTAGTGGTCCGGACGGCATTCCTCCTCGTATTCTCAGGGAGTGTGGTTCTGAGCCGGCGCCTGTCCTTCTTCAATTCTACTTAAAACTAATACTTTTCCTCAATGCTGAAAGCGCGCATATATTCATCCGATCCCGAAGGGTAGCCGTTATGATCCTTCAAACTATCGTCCTATAGCTCTCACTTGTATTTTGTCTAAAATCTTTGAAGCTCTCTTTAACCCTCATTTCCTCCATCTACCCTGGACGATTCTGGCATCCCTCCTCCTACTCCTCTCAGATGTCCCGTGTCTACATGATCAGGTATATGAGATCACGAGATCTATGAAGGCCAGGAAGGCTAGTGGTCCAGACGGCATTCCTCCCCGTGTTCTGAGAGAGTGTGCTTCGGAGCCGGCGCCTTTCCTTCTTCAACTCTACTTAATACTAATACTTTAACCTCAATGCTGAAAGCGCGCATACATTCAGCTGATCCCGAAGGGTAGCAGCTCTAATTCTTCTAACTATCGTCCTATAGCGCTAGTTTGTATTTTGTCTAAAATCTTTGAAACTCTCCTTTACCCTCATTTTCTCTATCATCTGGAGTCTCATTTCATTCTGGTGACATACTTTCATATCTTACTGACTTTTGGTCTTCTGCCCTTAGAGACTATTGGGAGACTTGTGTGGTGGCGCTTGACATATCGAAAGCATTCGACCGGGTATGGTGATCGTCAATGCTCTCTAATCTCCCTTTCTTTGGGTTTCCTCCTCCTCTTTGCATATCTTATCAAGTTTTCTGTCTGATCGCTCCATATCGGCACCCGTTAATGGAGCGACCTCTTCCTCCTTTCCTGTAAATTGTGGTGTTCATCAAGGTTCTGTTCCATTTCCAACTTTATTCTTACTTTTCATCAACGATCTCCTCATTGCATTTCTTACCCCGTTCATTCTTACGCTGATGACTCGACTCTCCATTCTTCCACTCATTTCAAATCTGCTTACTCTTTCGCATCTAAAATTGTCTCACATCTACAGCTTTCCGATTCTATTGTTGCGGTTCTGGAGATTTCCCGGTGAGGTCACAGCAACCTTGTGAAATTCAACTCTTTTAAAAACACAACTTCAAATCCCCCTCTCAAAAACGCCTCCCAACAATCCTATCTTCTTTGACGGCTCTAACGTCTCACCTGTAAATAACATTCTTGGTCTGAACATAAATAATAAATGGTCTTGGAAATCTCATATCACAACGGTTGTAAGATGGCCTCAATGAAGCTGAGAGTTCTGTTTAGGAATTTTTTTTCTGCACAGTTACTCCAGTTATATAAGGGTCTTTTATCTGTCCCTGTTTGGAGTACTGTTCTCACATTTGGAGGAACTCCGGCACCATCCTTCTTTTGGATAGGGTTGAGTCTAAGGCTAAAAGACTAACAGACTGTTCCCTACTTTCTAACTCCCTGAACCCTCTTCCTATAGGCGCACTATCCCTATTATAATGACAGGTGCTCGAGGGAATTAACCTCTCGCATTCCATCACCATTGCGTCGCCCTCGTAGCACAAGGGATGCCTTGTTCTAGCATGAATTTCGAGTGAGGATTGAACACCCCAGACTCTCTCGTTGTGGTGCCTCCTCCTTTCCAGCCACTTCTGTTCTGTAGAACTCCTTGCCATCATCTGTTTTTAATGCTATATCTTTCTCTCTTTAAAGCCCATGTCTGCGCCAAACTGAGAAATTTGCTTTAGGTTTTAGTTTGGATGAGCTTAACATTCTATTTTATGTCCCCTTGAAAAGGGCCCTGACAGTGAGTCGTGACAATCTGTAAACATAAAAAAAAAGCCGTGTCAGAAAAACCACAACGAATGTAAAATTATTTAATTAATAACTTACAGTAGATAATATTTTACATCTTTCTCATTAATAATACATAAAACAAAATCTACAATTGTATAATGGTAAAAATCCTAAGATGAATTTAATTTTTACAATAAATGGTGCGCAAAAAAAAAAAAATTTTATATATATATATATATATATATATATATATATATATATATATATATATATATATATATATATATATATATATATATATATATATATGCTGATATATATATATATATAACCATATATATATATATATATATATATATATATATATTATAAATTAATTAATGTACAGGGAACATCACAAAACATTTGTGATGACTGCATTAAGTTGTAATCTAAAACAAAACGAATAAAATTAAATCTTAAAAAAAGTTGCTTGGTCAAACAAAAAGTGGGAAAGTTAGTCTCCTTCAGCGGGATCAATAGAAAGTGTAAAGAAATGACGGAGATCTCCAGCTGGCGGCATTAGTCAAGATTATGATAAAATCTGGCATAGGGATGTAGGCTTTATTGCAATGTATTTTCTTTTAAAAGCAATGTTAAAACGAATTTAACATAAAGAATCTCTTGCTACAGCATCTACTTCATCATGAAACGATATTTCAACATTTCCGGGAATCCAAACGAGTTGATAAAATTTATTCGTATGTCATTAACACAGAAAATTTGTGAAAACCGCAGCCATATAGTAGGATTTTCATTTAAAATGCATAAAAGATCTGTATATTGCATAAAGATTCATTTTGTATAAAAGAAATACCCGTGAATCCACTTTTCTGAGATAATTGTAACACAGACATTATATTTACAGAATCATTCTCTAAAACTCCTAATAAAAATATTAAAGGCGCCTGTACTAATTTTTGGTCAGGTCTGTAAAACTGTAATTTAGATATAACTTAAATTGTAGCTATAAGTTAAGGAGATAACAGCAAAATCCATTTTCGACAAAGTGAAGTCTTTATAGAATGTTTTCAGCCTACATATACGAAGTAAATCATAAGGGTGTTGCAATAAAAAACCAGTTATAATATAAAAAAAATTGCTGGATGATCATGTTTTAACAATTTTGTGGTAATATTTTAGCTCCGAAATATTTTCTTATTGTTGACATTTTGTGGGCTTCAGCTTCAAAGAAGAATATTTTACTACAATGGAGAAGCTCCAACAGACATTCTGAATTTCCTTGGTATTTTTAGTAATGATAGGATTGAACTTTGAAAGCTTTGAAAGCGAATCAAAATTGAATCAATCGATCGCACAAAGGTTTTCCATATATTTAAAGAGTACCAAGTTTTCTCTTCTTTACTTTTAATATATGTTTAACATGTAGAAGTTAACATTTGATCAAAATATATTCTAAGAAATTTTAGTTAAATTGTGTATTCGATTTCATATATGGTTACTTGAAAGGTCATTTTAGAGAAGTCTTGGAGATGACAACAATGATTTTACTAACTGAAAATTTTAAACCCAATGTAAAGCTTTTTCGAATAGTTTCAGCAATTAAATGAAGATTGGGGTCAAAAACCAAAATGACAATTAAAATATTGCGTCTGCAGAGTTCATTCCATAAAATAAGTACTAAGGATGCTATCGTGAGTTAAGAATTAAGAGTTAAAGCTAATTTTCATAATTCCTAGAATACTAAATGCCACATTTTATATCAGTGATTTTTGTTAGATAATATTTTATATACACTACATACACATATTTATATACAAGATTTAAAAATTGATTATTAAAAAAAGTAAAAAAAGTTATCCGTGTGTTGGGTGGAAAGAATTTCCAC
>JABUQX010018312.1:72500-77500 GCA_015478945.1 Trachelipus rathkii
CAACTGAAGGAACAAAATGGGCATTTAGGGGATCTCCCCGCGCCATAAGAAATCCATGGGTGAAGTTGGTATGATCCTGAAGCAATCAAGCCAGGAGCACCTGCAGGAGGCGACTCTTCCTTCTAGAAGAAGACCACCGTCCAATGACGGATTTGACGTTCCGTAGTTTGACTCCACGAGCTACCTCTGCCCAACATGTTTGCCAGCCAGAGAGGAAACTCTAGCTTTTAATGATGGAAAAATCTGTAGCAAGGAAATGGCCCAGGCGTACAGCAGGAGGAAGGTATTGGGCACTCGACACCCTGTGCGTTACCGCTTGTTTGGTCTTCCTATTGGCTTGTTCATTTACAGGAACACCCAAATGGGAGGGAACCCAACAGAACTCAATTCTGTGCTTCGTGACGGGAAATAAGCAGAGGGACTTTTGAATGGCAGAGACCAAAGGGTTTCGGGTTGATCGGTCAAGCTACGCCTAAGTGCGCTATTAGAATCGCAAAAGATAGTTATCCTCAGGGTTGATGGTACTGATTCTGCTCACCGCCATCAGTTCAGCCGAAAAAAACAGACGAATACGGTGAAAGGATGTGGGATACAGTGATGTCCGGAAACACAGCCGAAGCCCCTAACCCTCCTTCCGTATTGGAACCATCGGTGTAAACTGCTATAGAGTCGCTATGGACTTACCCGTGGTACAGAAAGGAATCCCTTAACTGTACTGGGTGTGCCTCCGCTTTTGGTAAAGATTGAATCCAGTTGCAAACAGCAGGAGGCGGATAACCCCACTTTGAATAGGTAGAGTTGAAATCAGAGGAAGGTCGAGGAAAACGAAGGTGGAAAGAACAACCCCAGCAAATGGCCAATAAGAAGGGTTGTGATGGATGCGCTCTATTATAGATATCAAGGCCGAAGAGGTAGGAACCTGAATGAGGAATAATGAGCACATGAGCTGTTCCCTCCGTAGGGGTGAGGGGCATCACCCCTGCCTCCACCTCCTGGCTTTCCCTCGGAGGAACGAAATGCTCCCGTGGTTATTTTTCAGGCCTTCGGTCTGAATGGGGTCAAAAAGACGGAGGTAAGACCAGAAGGTCTGCACAGATATGGCACAACCATAATCCAGTTTAGCCTACACCAGCATGATGTAAAGGGGGTGCATGGTGTTTCTTCCCGAACCCCAAGTCTTAGAGGCGAATGCCTTAAGAGATCCAAGGAACGGCGGCAACTAGCTTTGAGGTGAGTAATGTGAGGAAGGTACGTGAAGCGCTCATCGAGCAGCAGAACGAAGAGCCTCATCGTCGGCTTCACACGGATGGGGGAGCCAATGTCATGGCAGTCTTCTTATAGGATAATGTTTGATGGTCCCGTGAGCCGCTGGACGACTGACAAGAATGTCAAACCTCGGGGGAAGAGGAAGATCATGCAGCAGGGATATGAGAGGACTAGAGGGGTTCCTGGCCACCACAGGAGAGGGCTCTCCGAAGAGGCGTGCCAAGTCTCACACAGCATTTCGAACATTATTCCCAGCTGGCGCACCCTTGCTAGACTTCTTAGAAGACTGGAAAGGGGGCTGTGTCCCTTCAAGAGTTGTTTCATCAAATGCTGGTAGAAGCAGGTCGTTTTCGAGAGATAGTAGAGTTAAACTCAGAGGATGCAAATGGACGTTTCCCACCCACCTCAGACGCTGAACAGGTCGCTAAATCAGATATCCCCTTGGGAGCGGCATGGACCTCTGCAAAGTGAGTAACATGAAAGAAGGTCGTGTGTGTCAGCGATGGGTGGTCCGGTGGACCATGGTAAGGGAGTTGGGAGGACAACTGTCCATAGCAACAGGAATCACCACAATGGGCAATGGTAGAGGCAACGGCAGAGGCATGATTCGTTGCCTCAGCATAAGAAAGGGGAAGATGAGCCAGCTTCTCCTTTGCACGGTGAGTAGCTTCACGACAGTCATACTTATGAAGGGCGCACTGCTCAAGGACTTCCTTCTCTAAGGCGAATGGGCAGTGAACAGAGGAGGATGGGTGGGGACCCTTGCAGTTAGGACAAGGTGGATATTTTTCACAGTTGGGGTGACATACGGTCTGGGGAGACCGACAATATTTCTGGGGGTGACCAAATTTAAGGCACTTCAAACATCTTCTTGAGAAGATCAGGCACATAGATCCTAACCGTCTGCATGGTAAAACTAAGTTTTACTTTGGTTGGAGGGAAAGGCACAGAGGAGGTACGTAAGAGACGAGGATTCGTCGTTGAGGGGTTCTCCCTACGAGGAAGGAACCGATAAACGTCGGTGATTGGCATGTTGCATTTCTGTAAATGAGTGAGAATGTCATACAAATTATCTGACCAGAACTCCGGCGCATATATGGTACCTAATGACGTGTTACGAACAGCGTCAGGTTTAGAAATTACAGGAATCGTCCCCAGATGCGATAAGAAAGCAAGAACGTGGCTTTGGGTTCTGTGGCTCAATTGTTTGAAGAGCAGCTTCCAAAGCATCACTAAGGATCAGTTGGCTTATGGAAATCAGTGGACATGATCAAATGCAAATAAAAATAAAGTGGGTAGGAAGTAAGACTTGCGACCCCTGGAAGGGGAGTCTGAGAAAGCGATCGTCGGAGTTTGTTTATTCTTTTGTTTGGAATAGGACCCTGCTGACGCAGGGGCTTTTGGGATAGCTGACGTAAGTTTTGATTGATTAGGTTAATCTGAGGCCATAACAGTCTCAGCTGGTCTAGACCCAGGAGGTAGTCCTGAAACTGCCGTTCTAATCAGAAAAGGAAGTTAATTTGGTACCATTTCATCAATAAACAACAACAAAAAAAAAACTACTACTAATAAAAATAATAGTGACAATACCTCATTACTGCCTGAATCCAGTTGAACCTCTCCTGCGCAGCCTAATTGATGTCACTTAACAGCACATCTAAAAACTTCTAAAATATAAAATTTAAATTTATTTAACTACAACTAATTCTAATTTTGTCATAAAACACCCATAGGGTTGGTGGTCCATGGGTGTGGCCTCGGAAAAGTTCCCCTAAAAAGTCGCTAAAATGAAAAATATTAACCATACACCATACGGATAAGACGCGAAGCCCAAGATTATACACCAAAGTACAGGACAGTATCCTCAGTGGTTAGGAAAGGTCCTGGTCCCCAACAATAGGCGGGCCGGAGAAAGGAAAGAATAACCGGTTTTTTGACCTGTACTATCAACCTCGGAGGAAGGAGGGCAAGATGGTCATATGATACATACAGAGACAACAGCTCGATAGCCACCAAGATTCAGGAGGAGATTGGGGAGACTCAAAAGAGAGAACAGGAATTTGGAAAGTAGTATGTACAGAAAACGGAGGAGAAGGGATAGAAACTGGGGAAGGGACGGTAGGAAGAACGGGATACTAAAAAAATAATAATAAAAATAAGAACCACAAGAAGAAAAAGAAAGAAAACCAAGAACAAGAATAAAAAGAAAAATAAGTACAAGGTCAATATAACAATAATAATAATAATGATAATAATAATGTACTATAGAACATAAATGGAAAAGGCAACCAGGAAACAAAAAGAGGGGGGGGGGAGGAAATCAACCAAAAACAATAACGTAAATCTTCGCAGATACAATTCGAAAAAGGTATCTGGGCCCCCCCACCACCACGACAAGGTGGGTTACGTTAACGGGGGGATGATGATGATGACAATAATAATAATAATAATAATAATTTCCTTATTCATTATTAATTATTATTATTTATTAAGTTGTTATGACAATACTTACAGCAGTTTGTATCATCAATGCACGTTGATTTCGCATTTCCCTTACTATGTCCAAGGGATATACGGGTTCATTAGCCTCTATTAAGCACTGAGCAGTTTCCATAAGAATAAGTACACCAGTCCTACCAATGCCAGCTGAGCAATGGACAATTGTCGGTTCTACCATACCTTTAATATATATATATATATATATATATATATATATATATATATATATATATATATATATATATATATAACGCTGCTATATATATATATATACTATATATATATATATATATATATATATATATATAAATCAATTTTCCTTTGAGTTAGAAAATTGATATTAAGATGTTAAAGTAAATAAACATTTTTAGGGATTAGTTCCAAAATTATATATTTAACAGGAAAGAATTCATCAAACAATTTACCTTTCCTAAAATTTTATATATTACAAATTAACAATACAAATTTATCATTTATATTTTTTCATAATTTCAAATAGATTAAAAAACATTGTGTTAATGGTATGGAAGAATTTTTTTTGCCTATATATATATATATATATATATATATATATATATATATATATATATATATATATATATATATAACTAACAACCAGCCAACTCTCTCTATTATTTGGGATAAGTTTCTTGCCACCAAACCTCTATTCCATGAATTTGGCGGGTTCAGACTCTCCTCACCTATCACCATCACGTTGCTCTTATAAAATTTACTTTCAAACCTATCCTTTCACATACCTTTCAAACCCAAGGCTCACTAGATTCACCACACAAAACCAGATCGTAAATTTAGCAGAATAAGCAAGAGGCTTGATCTCCAATATCTACTATTTTCCATCAGTATTAACGTCCTCCCCTACCAACCCTAAGTTAAATCCTTTTACCACAACATTCATAAACAAAATTATATATATATATATATTTATATATATATATATATATATATATATATATATATATATATATATATATATACTTTCAGATGTATATATATATATACCTAATAATTATATATATATATATATATATATATATATAAAACGGTAAAACGCACCTGCCCTAGCCTCTCGAACTTTGACTACAAAATTTAAAAACTCAAGTGAGTCGTCAGGTACGCCGTGGTCTGGCCAGGCAAGGTACTGCATATGAGTTACATGTCTATCCTCTTCCGTCTGTAAAATAAATAATAATAATAATAATAATAATAATAATAAT
>JABUQX010018313.1:0-2500 GCA_015478945.1 Trachelipus rathkii
TAATATGGGGTTAGTTAGTAGGGTCCAGTTATGGGCTTATAGATATATTATATATTATATATATATATATTATATATATATATATATCTATATATATATATATATATATTATATATTAGGCATTGGATAACCGATTAATAAGTTTGTAACAAAGCCAATAAATGGGAAGGATAAAGAAAAATGCCTTATCTGGGATGCGAACCACCGCATATTGCGACTCGAGAACGATAAACTCGTGCTGCTACCATGTGGAGCAACATGCCGGTGGTTCGATCGCAAATAGGATGTTTCTTGCATGTTTCTTTATCTTCCCTTATTGTGTCTTTTTTAGCATATATTATATATATATATATATATATATATATATAATATATATTATAATAAATATTTATATAATTACTAATATAGATGTACTATATAATTATTATAATATTATATATAATATATATATATATATATTATAATATATATTTGGATTTGGGTACCTAGAGATGAGTTGGATGAATGCCAAGGGAAAAAAACTTGGCAGTGACGACTTTTACAAAAATATTTTCGGAATGTTGCAAAATTACAAATGTGAATGACGTCACGAGTATGCTCAGACGCAACAGATAAACATGGAATACTGTTTTTTGTTCCACAGAAAATATACAAAATCGTAATATTTTTCTCAGAAGAAAACTCTAAGGTTTATTATATTGGCGAGCAGTAACGTATATTCTATATATAGTATATATGTGATATATTAGTATATTACTTATATGAAGTTATATTATAGTTTATAAATATGATATGAATATTATAAGCAGATGCATTTTATATTGGAATGGAGCGTTGATGGTACTAATTATAATCTGATAACATTTACAGGTCATGTTATTAAGCATATTATATATATAATAGCAGCATAGTATATGTGTGAATGTATAGGAATCTAATATGTTATATTACTTTAGTTGTATGTATATATTAGTTATGGGTGAGTACTAATATACTATTATATTAAGATGAATTATAAATATTATATGGTAAGTATAGTATATATTGGTAGTAATGATACTAATAAGTAGGGAAATGGAAATATATTACAAAGATGATATATAAACATTAATATTAGTTTAGAGCATGTATATATATATATATTGTGTATATTATATATAGTATACAATAATACAAGCTTGCTTAAAGATGTAATAAATACCGGTACGATATAATTATAAAGAGTACTACTCTGACCAGTACGGATTCTTTTTAAGTTCAAAAATTAATTGAACACAACTTTTGAAATATTAGTTTTGGAAGCACCCCTGGCCTACTCATCTTCCAATAAATATATTGCAGGTATTTGATGGCTCACAAATACACAAATACATTATATTTCCATCATCATCATAATCATAATTATTATTATTATTATTATTTTATTATTATTATTATTATTATTATTATTATTATTATTATTATTATTATTGAAGTAAATTTATTCTAATGTAAAATGATAGGATAAGTTAGAGAACTTCAAAGTGAAATCATCAGTGGAAAAGACAACTTACTCTACTAATTAGGAAAAAGTTTAATTTTTTGTCTTAGGAAAAGGAAATGTTATTTAGTCTTCCGATGATTTTACAAATAATGAAACTTTTTATAATCTTTAAAAGCTCTCCACAAACGAATGAAAACTTTTTTTTTTTACAAGGAAACTAAACTATACAGTGAATAGCTCTGATTAAAAGAGATATTTTTGGGTGTACCGAGTTCACAGAAGAAGATTAAGGGAAGTAAAGGTGCAAATGCTTCGGTAAAAAGAGATCAGTAATAAAAGAGTACACCATTAAATGGTATAAAGATGGAAAATTAGTTCTAAACGTGAACATTCAGGCATAAAATGCATTCAATGGAATGAAAGTTTGTAGATGTTTGAAAGGGGAATTGTTTGTCTCTTTGTAATCCATCTGCTCTAACATAAATCAATGAGACGGATAACAAGCATTAGGTTACCGGATATAATTAAATGATGATTCGAGTTCAAATATATCAGAATAAGGAGTTTTTGAACTAAGCTTAAGGAAAAATGAGTTAAAATGTTGCAAGTTAAAAAATAAGGTCTGACACGAGTGTTAATATATATATATATATATATAATATATATTATATATATATATATAATATAGATATATATATATAATATATATATAACTATATATATATATATATATATATATATATATATAATATATTAATATATAGTATATAATATATATATATATATATATAATATATATATATATATATATAAAGATAACAATGATGAACGTCGCTCATGCACAAAGTGTAAATGAGAATACATATTGTAAACAAGACTCTTAAACCCTACAAAAAAATAAAGCTATGGATTAACATTTATTTGATGGGCAAGGATTCAATTGCATCAGGAAACACTGCAGAGAGTGATAAGTGTATCTATTATTATTATTATTATTATTATTATTATTATTATTGT
>JABUQX010018313.1:15000-25000 GCA_015478945.1 Trachelipus rathkii
GGCTGGCTGGCGGCTGGGCAGGCGAACCAGCGGGCCGCGCGCGGAGGCGCGCGCGCGCGCGCGACGCGGGAGCGCGCGCGCTCGCTCGCGCGCGGGAGCGCGGGCTCGCGCGCGTGCGCGCGCGCGCCGCCGCGCGCGCGCGCGCGCGCCGGACTGGCGCGGGGCGGAACGGACCGGACGGAAGGGGAAACGGGAAGGCAAAGTAGAGGGGGCGGGGAGACGAGAAACAGGAGAGGGGAAGGGCGGGAGGACACAGGGGAGGGAGGCGGGGGTGGCGGCAGACGTTGAACGGGAGAGGTGAAGAGAGACTGCGGGGAAACGGAACGGCACTGGAATGTGATGGGTAAATGGGAACGGGAAGGGAGGGGGAGGCAGAGGGCGGGGGGCTAGGGGGAAGCAGGAACGGGAGGAGGGGAATGGCGGAAAGAAACGGACGGGGAGAGGGGGAGAGGCGGGGGGGAGGACTGTGTAGGCGGAAGGAAAGTAGGAAAGGACTGAGAAAAGGGAGGGAGGGAGGGAGGTAAGTAGGGGGAAAGCGGGAGGGGAGGGTGGACACTAGTATCGTAAGTCGGCCATAAACCTCCAACAGGGAGGGGCGGGAGAGGGGAGGGCAGGAGCGGAGGAAGGGGGGGGAGAGAACAGGAAAGAGGAATGGGAAGAACCAGAAACGGAAAGCAAGACCCCCCCGCACCACACACACACCCCGCGCCGGGAGCGAGGGGGGGAAGGAAGAGGGGACGGCGGGGGGGGGGGAGGGAAAACCGAAAAAGAAGGGGCAGGAGACAAAAAAGAGGAGAGGGAAGGGGACGCGGGAGGAAAAAGGGGAGGTGGGGATGACCCGGAAAGAAGGAAAACAGGAACGCAAACCCCAGCCACACTCCGCTGGAGCAAGGGAGAGAGGCGAGGGGGCAGAGGGGGACAAGGGAGGGGGAAGCGGAACAGAATAACAGGAGCCAGTGATAAGGAGCAAAGGAGAAAAAGGTGGAGGAAAAAGCAGCGGAGGGACCCGAAAGCCGGGAAAAGAGGAAACGCAAGCCAGCCACCGAGACCCCCGCCACCGCGAGGGGAGCGAGGCGAGAGCGGAAGGAGAGGGAGACGGGGGGGGGGGGAAATGGAGGAGGGGAGAGAAAGGCAGAAGGGAGAGAACAGCAGAATAAACGAAGAGCGGGGTGACAAGGATAAACGAAGAGAGAAGGAAAAGGGGCGAAGGAGGACAGACAGGAACAGGACACAGGGAACCGAAGAGCCGCACAACAGGGGAGCACGAGGGGGGGGACCGGAGGGGGCGAAAAAGGACAAGAGAGAGAGGAAGAGAGGGGAGAGGCCGGACGGGAAGACACCGGACAAACAGGGACGAAAAGGAAGAGCGAAGACGGGAGAAAAAACAAGGCCCAACAAGAAAGACGGCAGAGACGGAGCGCAGGGGAAACGCCGGCCACGGGCGTAACGGACGGATGACCGGCAGGGCGGGGCGCGAGAGGGAGAGGGGAGAGACAGAAGGCACAGACCGGCACAGCGGGCGGGCCGGGGGGATAGGGAGACAGAACGACGGGCAAGACCGGACGGAACAAAAGCCGGGAACGAACAAGCAAATCGAGCAAAAACCGGGAAAAGAGGCAGCGAAGGGGAGGGGGAACCGCGAGAGGCGAAAGAGCGCGAACGGGAGAGGGACGGGAAGACGCAAAGAACTGGGAACCAAAAGGGAGAACCACACAAACGAAAAGGAACAGGGGGGGAGGGGAAGAAGAGAGAGGGGAAGGAGGGAGAGCGGGAGGGAGGAGAGCACGACAAAGGAGTGAGAGGGACGCGGAGAGGGGAGGAAGAACGGGAAAACACCGGGAGACGAAGAAGAGACCGGAGAAGAAGAAAAGAGGGAGGAGAGAAAGGAAAAGGAAGGGGGAAAGGGTGCAAGAGGGAGGGGGAACGAGCGGGAAAACCCGAGGGTGGGGAAAACAAGGCAGAGGCGCCAAGGGAGAAAAAACGGGGAAAAGGAGAGACAGGGAGACAGGGGAAAAACGACAGGGGGAGCAGGGTGGGACCACGGGGCAAAAACAGAGGATAATACGAGAGAGAAGGCGGAGAAGGGGAAGAGAGACCAGACGGGGAAAGAGCAGACGGAGAGAAAGAACAGAAACACGACGGAGCGCGGGCGCCGGAAGAAGGACGGGAGAAAAGTGTGAGGGAAGAGAAGAAACGAGCAGAGAGAGCGGGCAGAGAGCGAGGAAAGCGGGGAGCAGGTCCGAGGAGAGACGGGGGAAAGGGCGAGGAGAAAGAAGAGGGAGGGAGAAAAAGGGGAAGGAGCGGGGAGAGGGGGAGAAGAAAGGAAAGGGGAAGGTGAAGGAAGAGAAGAGTGAGAAGGAGGAGGGGGAGGGGAGAAGGGGGCCAACGCAGCAACGGGGGAGCGGGGGCACCAAGGGGGGAGCAGAGCGGGAAGGGAGTGGAGAAGAAGGGAGAGAGGGGAGAGAGGAGATGGGGACGGGGAGAGGGGCAAGCAAAGAGGGACGGGGAGAAGCGAAGAGGGAGAGGGCGCAGAGGGTGGGGACAGAGTGTGCGAAAAGCGGAGAGAGGCCGGGCGGACGAGAACACAGAAAGACGGGAGCAGGGGGGCGGCAGGAGAGAAGAAGGAGGTGGAGAGCGGAGGAGGGAGGGGAGAGAAAGGAAAGAGGAGGGGAGGAGGGGGAAGAAAAGGAGGAAAGGACAGGAGAGAACAAGGAGGGAGCGCAGGAGGTGGAGAGCGGGAAGAGCAAGGGACCCCACCACGGAGAGCAGACAAAGAGATGGGAGGGAAAAGGAGAGAGGAACGAGAGGGGGCAGAGACGAGAGGACGACCACAGAAGAGGAGAACAGAACGACAGGCGGCGGAGAGGGGCGGGGGGAAGCGAGAGGCGGAAAGACGAGAGAGAGACAGACAAAGAAAGAAAGAAAGAAGGGAGGACGGGAGAGAAGGCGAGGGAAAGAAGAGGGAGGCAGCGAGAGGAGGGGGGGGACACCGGGAGAGGAGGCAGGAGGAGAGGACCCAAGAGGAGAGGAGAGGGGAGACCGGAGGGAAAAGACCAAGAGGAAGACCGAGGAAGAGAGGGAGAGGGGGGGAGGACGCAGGAAAAGACAGGGAAGACCGGCGAGGAGGCAGCGGGGAGAGGAAGGAGGCGGAGGGGAGAGAAGAGGGAAGAAGAGGCGCGGGCCCCGCGGACAGGGCGGCACCCGGCCGGGGAAGGGGGGAAGGAAGAGAGAAACAGAGAGAGAGAGAGGAGAGAGAGAGGGAGAGAGAGAGAAGAGAGAGAGGAGAGAGAGAGGAGAGAGATAGAAGAGAGAAGAGAGAGAGAGAGGAGAGAGAGAGATGAGAGGAGAGAACAGGGTGTGGTGAGAGGGCAAAAAAGAACAAAGGTCGAAAGTTGTGGAGCGATAGGAATATGGTCTGTCTATGAAATGAACAAAGCATACACCTACTCTGTGTGGCTGTGCTATATGTATATACAAAGGAGCAGCGACGACTATCTCGCACCATACACACACACACAGTCATGACTATCGTATGAGAGGATGAGAGAGAGATGATGTATGAGAGTGAGAGATTTTTAGTATTGATTGTAGGATAGATGATTTGATTTGATGATTTTTGTGTTGATGATGATTGGAGAGATGTGAAGAGAGATGTAGGAGACTAATGGGTATTGATGATTATTGATGTAGTGAGATGATGAGATTAGAGATGATGAGAGATGATGAGATTGATGAGAGAGATTATTGATGAGGAGAGATAAGATTAGAGAGATGAGATATGAGGAGATGAAGTAGTATGAGATGAGAGAGATTATGAGACTGATATTGTGTTATGTGAGATGATTAGAGAGAAGAAGATAGCTAGAGTGAGAGAGAGAGATGATGAGATGAGAGAGAGATTGAGAGAGAGAGTGATATATGTATATACTGAAGATATATCTCTGGACGCCAAGATGGGGAGGGACGCAGGCGAGGGGCTATTGTGCGGGGGGCGCAGGGGGTGGTGGAAAGATACGTTCTATATAAAACCATGAGAGTCTGCGTGGTGAGAGAGGAAAGGGGGCGGAGGGAGGAAGGGGGAGAGGGGGGCACATGTGATGTCATATGGGCGTGCCCCTTGCCCCCAAACGTCGCGTCGGCGCGCCACAGAGAAAATTATGTATAAGTGCGACGAGAAGCAGGGAATATTAGAGGCACGCCTGAGTGGGTGGCCCGGCGGCTGTCTTGAGGCCATATAGCCAGCGCATCATATAGGTATTATAGAATGCACCAGGAAAAAGGGAAAGTAATCGTCGGGGTAGGATGGATAGAAGCAATCCAATCCCAAAACCAAGCTCGGACGAACCTATGTACGACAACAAATAAGAAGAATGGATTTAGAAGAAGAAGAAGAAAAGAAGGAAAGGAGTAATGTATGATGTGTGTGGAGAAGAAGAAGAAGAAGAAGAAGAAGAAGAAGGAAGACGAAGACATGTATCGCGATCTGTGTAGGTATGCTGTAGTATCGTATGTGTATGATGATATGTATAGTTATCAACCACGACGACGAAGAAGGTATGAAGACAACCAGGAGGAGACGACGCGAGACGACGACGACGGGACGAGAAGAGAAGAAGATAGAAGATGAATGATATGATATGATGGATATGAAGAACAATAGTATAGTGTGTAAGAACAAGAAGAGAAGAAGAAGAATGAAGAAATATGATAATATGTGTAAATGTAGATATGTGATGGAGTGATGTAAGGGGGGGAAAGGGAAAGGGTAATGATAGATAGAAGTATGGAGAAGATAGAAGAGAAGTAATGGATATAGAATGTAAGTAAGTTATATGTATGTGTATGAAGTTATGTAGGTGAAGTAGAACATGGGGGAAAAAGCGGACAAAAGAGATGTATGATAATATATATGTGTTGGAGGATTTGGTGCTTTAATGGTAGGTTACAATAATGAAACGGGTTGGCATTTTTACGAATGAAAAATTTGAAAAAGTTTAATTTGAGATAATGTTAGTCTTGAGACGTGGTTAGAGGAGTGTGTGGGATGGGAGGGGTAGTGATGAGAGAAAAAAATGTAGGATGTATATAAGGAAGATGATGTGGGCTGATGAGAGGTGTGTGTTGCGGGCAGAAAGTCTAATTTATTTTGAAATAAATAAGGGGATGAGGATACGTCGTATTTTTATTAAAGAAGCCAAATTTGGCGCAGAGGTTATGGGCGCAGTAGGTGTGTGCGGCGAGTCGCTGTGATTAAAGTGTGTTGTGGAATAAGACAGTAATACATTTTTGTGGTGTTGAGTGAGATCTTGTTGATGTTTAATTTTCGGATGGCGTGTGTGTGGATGTGAGGTGTGTGCGTGTAGAGAGATCGAAAGTACTAATAGATGCGCTCGTTTTGCGCGGCTGCGCGCTGTTCGTCGCGGCGTCTTTGTTTCGCGCGGCTGTGTGTCGGTGGGTGCTCTGCGCGCTTCTTGCTGTTTCGTCCGTGTGTGTGTGGTACGTGTGGACTTATGATGACTTTATGTGTTTTAGACGTGTAGGCTAGTGTGTGTTTTGTATGTGGTGACAGTTTTAGTATCGCAGTAGGGTTTTGTTTTACTAATATGAGGGCAGAGAATGTGGACAGGTGGTGGGTGTGTGTTTGATTCATATATGTTATATCTGATTGTGTGTATGTGTGGTGAACAGAGTATGTGTGTGTGGAAGATTGTTTACATAGTGTGTGTGTGGTGTGTGTGTGTTGTTGTTTTTTTGTTTTGTGATGTGTGACAGTGTGATGTGGTGAAGACAGACTATTTTTGTTATCAATCCAAGTTAGGCTTTATCTTCTTATAGGACACACAGGGTGAATATCGGTTTGTATTTGGTATGGATTGATTTGTATTTTGTTGAAAAGATTTTGGATTGGATTGAGTATTTTTGAGTAGTGATTAGTAGTATGTATGATGAGTGTATGAGTGAGAGATGAGATGATGAGAATTGGGTGAGTTGATGTAGATAGATTGATTATTTGATGATGTATGATGAGAGATTGAGGAGTGTGGTGTGTGGGATGAGAGATGTGTAATGATGTATGATTTTTGTAGATTGTTTTGATGTATTGAGTAGAGTAAGATGAGATGATGAGATGTAGAGAGAGGAAAAAAGGAAAAAACAGGATATAAGAGTATGATCCGCGGCAGAAGAAGAAGTAGTATAGGTATATGTATAGAAAAGAAGTAGTAGTGATGTGAAGTGGTGAGAAAGAAGAAGATAGAAGGTGAGAGAGAAGATAGAAGAAAGAAGTGAAGAAGAAGTGATAGATAGAGTAGGAAGAAGAAGAAGAAGAACGGGGCCTGTGTGACACCGGCCAGGGAGCCGGGGTAGATAGAGCAGGGGAGACGAAGGGGGGGGGCACAGCGCGGGGGAAGTCTTTTGTGGACGAGGAGTTTGGTAATTTAGTGGTAGGGCCTTATGTAAAATATTTTATAATTATATTTAATTATTGAAAATAATATTATTTTTAAGGGAACAGGGGGCGGGAAACGGTATCCCTGAAGTCGATAAGTGATGATATATCTATATCTGGAGCGAAAACGTAGTATCACTATCTCGTGTGTAGATACCGGCCTAAAAGATAATATGTATAAAAAGGCTGGTAAAAGCGAGGAGTGTGGTAGGAGGCAGATAATATGTGTCTGATTAATGTGTGGTGTGTGATTGTGTGGGGGCAAAAGAGGGGGAAGGTTTTTGTGGGATCATGTGGGTGTAATTAATACTACATACATCGATCAGCACATACACACACACACACACACTACTACTACACACACTACTACGACAACTACTACACACACACAGCTATCGTGTGAGTCGTAGTATGCGATCATGCGTCGGACACACACAACCACACACCACGGCAGCGAGCATCGACTATCTTATCGATCAGCTATCAGCTGTCATGCATCGATCTCACACATCACACACACACACACCAGCTGTCGAGGCAGAGCGTCGTGCGCCACACACACACACACACAACACACACACTCACACACACCATCACAACATCATGCTGCACATCTACTACACACACACAGCACTTACACACATCACACTACTACTACACACACATCACCACACACTATCCTACTATCTCATACAATCTACACACACACACACACCACACACACAACACAACACACACACACACACACACATCACACACCGACACACAACACATAGCAGCATATGACTGCGTAGCGAGCGCGTAGCTAGCGCGTGAGCAGCGAGCACGAGCACACACACGCACACACCACAACACACAACACAACATCTACACTACACGTACATTCACGATCTCACACAGCATTCATCAGTAGATGAATTGTGTATGAGATTGAGTAGTGATTGAATGATGATTGATGATGGATTGATTGAGATGATGATGATTTTTGATTTGTATGAGATGAGAGATGGTATTGTTTTTTTTTGTGAGAGAGAGATGAGATGTTGAGAGTATGATGATTTTATTTGAGAGAGATCTTTATTTTTTTGGTGTGTAGACCAGGCTAAAGGGGGGGAATCAAAGATTAGGACGGAGAGAGAGAACAAAAAAGAGGCGGGAAGAATATAGGTAAGAAGAAGTAAGATAGTAAGTAATGATATTAAGAAGAAGAAGTATAGAAGATAGAAGTCAGAAAGAATTAATGAAGAGGTGATGGTGAGTGTGTGTGTGTGAGAGATATGGGGGGTGTGTGAGTGCGTATGAGTGCAGGAGGAGGAAGAAGGCGGGGTGCCGAGAAGGGGGAGCGTGGTGCGATGTAGATAGCTATCGCAGCAAAAAGCGGGAGGCAGGCAGGAGACAGGGCGAAGCGGCGGAAACGAGGGGGGCGCAACGAGTGTAGGTAGGTAGGATGATGTGTAGGATTGTAGGAGGAGAGGAGGAGGAGGAGGGCGCGGTGACTAAGAATAGAAGCAAGAAGAGGGAGATGATGAGGGAGTCCAGCAGGGACATCCAGGGGAAGGCGATGTAGATATCTAGTGTGGATATCTAGTGGAACAGGTGGGAACCCTAGTACCAGGTGTAAATTTTACTACCAGGTGCCAACCGGGCTCAACTATCGCACTTATCACACCTACAGGGATTGATTTGATGATGAGATGTTTTATGGATGAGATGAGAGAGATAGAGATGATGTAGAGAGAGAGAGAGAGAGAGATGATTGGATGATTGAGAGAGAGATTGAAGAGTATGATGAGTGATGAGAGAGATGATGATTGAGAGAGAGAGAGACGAGAGAGGTTGAGAGAGAGAGAGAGAAGGAAAGCATGTGTGTAGGAGAGATTGAGAGAGGCAGCAGGATGGCTAGATTTTGAGAGAGAGAGAGATGAGTATATTGAGTATGATGATGTGTAGTTATGAGAGAGAGAGTAGATGAGAAGAGAGGAAGGGAGGGAGATGGTGAAGAGAGCTATGTGAGAATGCTGTCTGATGGAGGCGAGAGGCGGGGTGTGGGACAGGCGGCAGGCCCATAAGCAGGATAAATGGGAAAGGGTTAGGGGTATAGGGGCAATAGGGCGGCGGCGCCAAAAAGAGGGTATCCGGGTTTGAGACCGGGATGTGAGAGAGGAGGAAAGGAGAGAGAGAGAGAGGAGAGAGAGAGAGAGAGGAGAGAGAGAGAGAGAGAGAGAGGAGAGAGACGAGGAGAGGAGAGAGAGAGAGATGAGAGAGGAGAGAGAGAGAGAGAGAGATGAGAGAGAGGAGAGAGAGAGAGAGAGGAGAGAGAGAGAGAGAGAGAGAGAGAGAGAGAAGATGAGAGAGAAGAGAGAGAGAGAGAGAGCGAGAGGGAAAAAAGCGGGAAGGGGGGAAAAGAGGAGGGAGAAAAGCGCGCACGGAAGAGGGAGAGAAACGGAGAAGGAAGCGCGGCGGGACAGGAGAGGACGGAGAGGGGGCGGACAGAGGACGCGGAAGAGAGAGAGAGAGAGAGAGAGGAGAAGAGAGGAGAGAGAGAGAAGAGATAGAAGAGAGAGAGAGAGAGAGAGAGAGAGAGAGAGAGAGAGAGAGAGAGGAGGAGAGAGAGAGAGAAGAGGAGAGGAGAGGCAGGAGGCGAGGCCGGCACGCGGGACGGGCGCGGCGGAGCAGGAGGGAGCAGGAGAGAAAAACCAGCCGAGCGGGCGACAAAGGGCAGAAAAGGGACGAGAAAAGGCGGCGGAGGGGGGGGCGAAAAGCGGGCAGAGAAAGAAAGGAGGACAGAAGAAGATGAGGAGGGGAGGGAAAAGTGAGGAGGAAAAAAAGGAAAGAAGTAAGGCGAGGGGCAAGCAAGGGAGAAAAGCGGACGACCCGGCCGGGCGCCAAAAAGAGCGGAGGGAAAAACAAGAACAGGGACCCAGCCAAGAAAGGAGGAAGAAAGAAAACGGGAAGAGCAAGAGAGAGAGCCGCGTAGGGAGGAAAAAGGGACGGGAGGCGCCGCGGGCCGGGGCGCGGGCGGAGCACGAGGGAGACAGGAGAGCAACGCGAGCGAAGCGGGGACACAGGGCAGAAGGCGAGAAAATGCGCGAGGGGGGGGGCGGAAAAGGGGCAAAGGAAGTAAAAGAGGACAGAAAAAGAGAAAAGAGGAGGGGAAAGGGAAACAAAAAGGGGAAGAAAGCACCGCGAGGATGTGAGTAGTGTGCGTAGTGCAGTGCGAAGGACAAAAGGGAACGGGGCGGGCGCAAAGCGCAGGAGCGGAGTGGATGAGTATATGGGAGCAGATGAGTATATGTAGGGGGGGCCGGGGGGGACAGAGGGAGGCTTCCTGAGAGCGAAAAAAGAGCGAGAAGCGATGAGGAGCGAATGATTGTGGAATAGATATAGTAGCAGTAGGCGCGGGCGAGAGTTTGTAGCGCCAGAAATAGAGACGAGAGTGCGATGAGAGCGATGAGGTGCAATGAGAGGAGAAGCCGAGGGAGAAGGGGAGAGAGGATTTTGCCCAAGGACCACACAAACTCGAATGAAGTGGGCGGGGGAGGATTGGATGAG
>JABUQX010018313.1:32500-37975 GCA_015478945.1 Trachelipus rathkii
TTAAGATGCTATTCAATGATTTTGATTTAAAATATTTGTACTGTCAGAGAAAACGATAACCATTTATTAAAGGCAGTTTTAAAATCACTAATTTTAAAAGCTTGTTGTTTACACACACACACACACACACACATATATATATATATATATAATATATTATATATATATATATAAATATAATATATATATAATAATAATATATATATATATATTATATATATATATATATATATATTATATTATATATATATATATATATATATATATATATATATTATATATATATATATATATATATATATATATATATATATATATATATATATATATATATATATATATAATATATATATATATATATATAATATATATATATATATATAATATATATATATATATATATTATTATTATATATAAATATATATTATATATATAATATATATATATATATATATATATATATATATATATATACATATATATATATATATATATATATATATATATATAAGTACTTTTATCAACTTTTTATATATAAAAAGGATACATGGGAAAAACAAGTACAAAAACTTATTTTTTGGGGGGGGGAGGGGGGAGAGGAATAGAAAATATATTTTTAAAATTTAAAATTTGGTATCTTTGAAGTTCGGACATTTTCTCTTGAAATAGATCTTTAAATTTTGAATTAATGATGACATGTATTTTTTCCTTGGAATGTTTAAAATTTGTGGTTTCTCCCATGGAATGACATTAACATAAGGTTTCAAGCAATTTATTAAGCAATTAATAAATAATTGAATAAAACAATTCTTATACTGTAAATGTTTTTATTCCCATCATTTTAGACAGAACAATATTCAAACTTATTCTGAGAATCTAAAGTCCTCCTAGGCCTATCATTGCCTTCAATTAAGTCTTTCAAGAGTTACTTTCATATTCAAAATCCATGATCTGAAAATTGTGTTCCAAAATGGTTTTGCACTCTTCCCCTTTTTAGCTTGAAGGTGGATGTAAAACACATTTGGTAACTATAAATGTTTTCTTGTATTAGTAGTTCAACAATATAACAATTAACAAATAACAGTTTAATTAACATACAAAGTTTAATTTACAAAGTTTAGAAATAAAACCAATATATTTCGATACATCTCAAAAATATAATTTTTTCTCTTTTACAAAGAGATTTTATAATAATAATAATAATAATGATAATAATAATAATAATAATAATAATAATAATAATAATAATAATAATAATAATAATAATAATAATAATAATAAAAATAATAATAATAATAATAATAATAATAATAATAATAATAATAATAATAATAATAATAATAATTATAACCTTTGATCGTCAGGGGTGTCATCATTTTTGTGTTCAAATCATATGGTAATTCGGACTGATGAACAGAGAGTACTTTTTAGATCTCTCATATTCGCAGAACATTATCAGGACTTCCAGATCTTTACACTTATCCTTGGGAAAAGGAATAAATATGGGGCAGATTTGGTCAGGTTTCTGAAATATTGATAGGCTTGAGGTTTTCTTCCTCTTCTTTACTTGATTTTTTTTTTTATCAATGATGAGAAGAAAACACCGATGTATATTTCTTATGATCTCGAATTTTTGAATTTGATTGAAAGAATTTTACCTGTTTCACAGACCTAACATAAAAAGGAAGCTACAAATTATTGAACTTTGAAGATAGAAATTTATTCTAACTTTCAAAAATTGCCTCTCCTCAAGAGAATACAACAAAAGAACATGGACTGAATTGATAATCTAATTGCTTTAGCTGGATATTTTTTCTTTTCCACTGCAATAGGGATACTAGATTTAATTTTTTAAATTTTCAAAAACTTTTATTGAGATGATTGTTCCTGTTCGCGATTTTCAAAATTAAAGTAACCTATACAAAAAAAAGCAATGAACTGCTATTACAATCTCATTTATAAATATTATAATCTCTCTCTCTCTCTCTCTCTCTCTCTCTCTCTCTCTCTCTCTCTCTCTCTCTCTCTCTCTCTCTCTCTCTCTCTCTCTCTCTCTCTATATATATATATATATATATATATATATATATATATATATATATATATATATATATATATATATATATATATATATATATATATATATATATATATATATATATTATATTATATATATATATATATCATTACATCATCATCATCATCTTCACCCACCTTCTTTCCCGATTGACTGTGGGAAAGGTGCGTCAAATGCACTACAAACAGAAAAGTAGAAGAATATGAAGCAAGTCATATACCCATAAGTGAGAACTCGTCGTAGTTAGAAAAATAAACCATAAGGCTTCACGGGACTGCGACGGACCCTCACTATGACATCTCGTCAATGTAGGGTTAATCCCTTGGCCCAGGTGGGACACAACCATACTCTTTCACAAAACCCCGCCATTCACTCGTATTATGCATCTTTCTTCTTGCCTCTGCCAAACATACATTCCTCTCCTCAGGGCATTCCTATATTCACTCAATCCATTATTTTTCGATTTTCCAGCCGGTCGATTCCCAGCACACTCAACACTGAATATCCGCTTAACCAACCAACTATCATCCATCCTTTCCACATGACCAAACCATCTCAATGTAATTTTCATTTATTCTTTCCTTTGACTCCTTTCTTCACACCACGCAACTCCCTAATACGTTAATTCCTCATTTTATCAATTCTTCTCACACCTAACACGCCCCTAAGATTGTCCATCTGAACACATCTTTACTTTAAATCTATACCTCTTATTCCAGACCATAGTTTTACTACTATACATTAACACAGGTAACAACATAACCTCATGTAGGACCTAAGCGCATTCAAAACCTAGTCCCTTTACATCCACCAAGGATTTAATTGCACCAGCCACCTTCCTACCATTCACAACTTTCCTACTACACTCTGCATCATCCGTTCCATTTCCTTCCAACATATATCCTAAATATTTAAACTCAGATACTTGTTTTAGTTGCTGACCATCCAACATAACTTCACATAGAGGACTGTCCTCACTCACAACCATAACCTTACTCTTTTCTACGTTTACTTTCAAATCCCTCCTTTTACACACCCTGCCAAATCAATCTACCAATCCTCTCAAACTCTCTTCAGATTCACCGCACAAAACCAAATCATCCGCATATAACAGGTAGGGCACCCTCCACTCTCTTCCACTCTCCATCATTCTAATACCTTGCCCTCCCACCCCCACCTCTAATTCTTTCCTAACCCCATCCATATACAAATTGAATAACCATGGAGACAAGCACATCTCTGCCTCACTCCACTAATATTAAACCAATCACTTTCAACTCCATTTATTCTTACACACGCTTCACTATAGTCATACATACTTTTGATTCCATTCAGAAGCCTACCACCAACACCATATATCATTAACACCTGCCAAAGAGCTTCCCTATTAATTCTATCATACGCATGTTGCAAATCTATAAAACCTAAATAAAATTAATTCTTCTTCTCTTTCATTTTCTCAATCATTTGTTTCAATGTAAAGATTTGATCCACACATTTTCAACCATTTCTAAACGCACATTGTTCTTCAACCAAGCAGTTACTCGACGCACTCTTTCTACCAAAATACCAGTATATATCTTCCCTACAACACTCAATAAAACTAATTTCCTTATAATTCTTAAAGTTACCCTTATATAAGGGTCTATTACTGTTCTCCTCCAATCCCTCGGAACTATACCCTCCATAAACGCTTTGGTACACAACTTCTAAATCCACTCAATCACCCTCTCCCCTCCATTATTAATCTTTTCTCCAGTAATTTCATCTATACCAACAGGTTTACCATTCCTCAACTTTTTTACTCTACCCATTACCCCTCCATACTAATGACCTCATCCCCAAAATACATATTCCATCTTGCACCACCAAACAACCACACATTCACTATCACCTCTTCATTACTGAAAATGTTATGCAGATTTTCGAGTGTTCCATCACACTCTCCTCACCATTTACATTCATCAGTTACGAAACCACATCCCTATTCATTATTTCCTAAAGCAGATTCCCCTTATTCTCAATTTTAATCTTTCGCGCTTCCTTCCAGAAGAGCTTCCTATTCCCTTGTAAGTCCCCATTCATCCTGCTCATTTCCTATATTATATATATATTATTTATATATAATAATATATATATAAATATATATATATATATATATATATATAATATATAATATAATATATTATATATTATATATTATAATTATATATATAATATATTCGCTTAAAAGTCAAAATGTCATAAACGACCAAAATGGTAATTAAAGTTAAAGCAACTTAAAAGGGTAAAATATTTTAAAATAATCATCGCTATTTTTGAAATATTTTTTGTAGAGTTAGAAAATAAAAAAATAAGAAAAGTCTTAACATTAACAAAATTGAAGTTTTACCAGTATTTTAACTTAACAGTTTTAAAAGGTGGTATATAATGCACGGTAAAATTACCATTAGCAACCCATATATATATATATATATATTATTATATATAAATATATATTAAATTATATATATAAAATCATATATAATAATATATATAACTATACCATATAATATATAATATATATACATATATACACTATAACCTACTATATAACAATAATACATACAATAATATATATATAATAATATAATATATAATATATATAATATATATATATAATATATATATACTAAATATATATATATATATAAATATATCCATTAATATAATAATATATATATATATATAATAATAATATAATACTACTATATAAAAGCATGTATTAAATTCATTAGCAAATTAAAGGTAATACTTCAATGTTTGTGGCCAAATTTTCTATTTAATAAAAAAAAAAAAATGGCGACTCCAACCAATAGTTAATTAACCAATTAGTTCACCCATTAAATTTCTCTTATTTAAAAAAAAAAAAAAAATCACTTTCAGAACAAATATTTTATTATTATAATATTAATTATTATTTATATTAATAACATAATTAAAGAATATTCAAATATTAATTATATAATTACTCATATTATTATCTATATTATTATTATTATTATTATATTATATTATTATATTCATTATTAATTATTCAGCTAAAACATGCTATAATTTTATCAAATATTTTAAATATTTTCTTTGAAATAGTGAATAATTAATGAAAATTATACGTTCTTTTTCTTAATTATTACTATTATTATTATTCTATTGCAATAATGATGAAGATACTATTATTACTACCACTATTACTACTACTAATAGTACTACTACTACTACTACTACTACTACTACTACTAATAATAATAATATTTTTCTTTTACAAATAAACACCACCACTCACGGGCAGAGCCCTAATCTAGGAGGGGGTGTAAAATAATTAAAATAATTTCAATAATAATACTAATTAATCTCT
>JABUQX010018314.1:0-2500 GCA_015478945.1 Trachelipus rathkii
CGGAGCCGAATCCGAAGCCAGAACTGGGAATTCATGGCTCCTGCTGCCTATTAGTGTCAAATGAGAATGTCTTTATATGTTTTTTAGTGATGTAGATCTCTAATTTGAGGGTTCCAAGACTAGGGTTGGGAAAGGAGGAAAAAAAACAAGCTCGTTTTTTTCTGAAAAAAAAATTTTTTTTTTTATCGAAAAAAAAAAATTTTAAAAATTTGTTTTTTCGTTTTTTTCAAATTAAGTTGTGGAATTTACATGTTTTTTTGACAATTTATATTATAAAATTTTAGCAAATATGCTCTAATTTTGGACATTTTTGTTCCAATTCCTACAAGGTGGAAGCCCCTCAGTTTGTATCAAAATTTTTTTTATTGGGTTTTCAATATTTTTATTTTATATTCTGAATTTTGATATTCATATTTTGTTTGTGGCTTTCATTAATGTTTTCTTACTTACTGTTTCAGCTTTCAGTAACATTTTTATCATAATTTTATTTTAATCAGGAATTTAGAAATCTTTAATGCATATAGTGTGACAGTATTTTTTAGGGAAATAAAAGGTTGCAAAGGCCCTCGCATAAAAAATAAAAAAAACTTTTGTTGTGTAGACATCTGCAAAAACTATTATTTGTGCTCATAATCTAGAACTAGGAAATGCTGAAAATTTGCCATGGGAGAGATGATTATGCTAAGGCATCTAAGCTTAAGAGTCCTGTGTTACGGCCCCTGCTCCTTCACCACTGTCATTCTTCACGATGATACTTCATATATATATTATATATAATATATATATATATATATATATATATATATATATATATATATATAAATATATATATATATAATATATATATATATATATAAGTATATAAGTATATATTATTATATATACTATATACTATATATATATATATATAAATATATATATATATACTAATATATATATATATATATATATACGGTATATATATATACCATACATGTTCCCCAGTCGAGAATTTAAAACTCGACTGCGAATATGTTGGTGGCGCTGGTTTTGGGAATAGCCAGCCTTAAAGTTTTCGATTTCCTGTGGTCCCCGTGTTACTCCCCTCTTAATAGGGGATAAAACACGTTTAAAAGGTAGTTTATATATATAATATATATATATATATATATATATATATATATATATATAATATATATATATATATATATATATAATACTCCTATAATATATATATATATATTATATATATATATATCATATAATATATCATATATATATAAATATATATATAATATATATTATATATATATATATTAAATATATATATATATATATATATATATATATACCGGTCTATCCTAATTATAATATAATTTATTGACCATTTTATAGGGGTAAAAAGTATTGGTCTCTGTAATTGGGCGGGGTATCAGCAAAAATTTTAGGAGGTATAATCAGTAGGTGAAAACAATTGTGCAGTTCCTTTGTATGGTATTGGACTAAAATTTTGATATTCGGTGCAACACACTTAATATTGAGACCTGTCAGTTCGAAAATTTATAATAATCATATTTTTTAAAATAACTTTTGAAAATGATTCGTAACAATCCATGTTCATTTTTAACACTAATCTTTAATAAAAAGGATGTGCACTAGAGATTCAAATTGGTTTTTATGTTTCGGACAGAAGTTGAAGCTTTAACCCTTAGTGTGGGTCGACAGGTGTGAAAACTCTTAAATTACTCTATCAGATTTAAAAATTCTGTCACAGTTAAGAACATTTAAATGGTTTTTTCACCAGTGTGGGTTCTGTTCGAATGTGTCTTTCTAAACTACTTTTACAATTAAAAACTTTTATTCACAGTTAGAACACTTCTTAAATGGTTTTTTTTCACCAGTGTGGGCTCGAAGGGCAACACCACAAACTGCTGTTGAACTTTTAAAATAACTTTTCCGAAATTAACTTCTTTTCTCACAGTAAGAAACCACCTTGAACTGGTCTTTCCACCAGTCGTGGGTCTTGAATAACGGTGACCCTTCTTAAAACAAACTTTTATCACTTAAAACTTTTATCACAGTAAGCACACTTAAAGGTTTTCACCCGTGTAGGTTATCGAATTTCTTTGTAAATTCATGTTTTCCCTCCTCCCCAACTTTCTAACTCCCAGTAAGAACACTTAAAGGTTTATCACTGTGTGGGTTCTAGAAGGGTTGAAGCGTTCGAATGTGTCTTTTTAAATTCTGATTGGAATTAAAACTTTTCTCACAGTTAAGAACACCCATATAAATGGTTCCTTTATTTTTTTTCACCAGTGTGGGTTTCGAAGGTGAGTCTTAAACTAATTTTATATTAACAACCTTTCTTTCTCACCATATAAGAACACCTTTAAATGTGTTTCACCAGTGTTTCGGTCCGAAGGTGAACTCTATAAAAATGGTTTCTGATTAAACACCCTTTTCCTACAGTAAGAACACTTGAATGGTCTTTCACCAGTGTGGGTTCGAAAGGTGAACCTTA
>JABUQX010018314.1:7500-20000 GCA_015478945.1 Trachelipus rathkii
CATTGCATAAAACATATTATTTATTGTTCATAATCTAGCAACTAGGAAATCTGAAGAGAATTGCCAACTGAAAGACGATATTTATGCTAAGGCATCTAAGCCTAAGAGTCCTGTCACTGCCCCTGCTGCTCCTCCACCACTGTCATTCTCACACGATACTTCATACGACTGGAGATATCAGACTTATCATTCATATCAAAATTAAAATTGGGCTGATCACGCTGATGAGCCCAGTGATTTAATGAGTTTGACAGTAGTCACAGCACAGTAGTCAGTACTCAGGAGTGACTGGGGAGTGGAGACTAGTGATTAGTGAATCAAAAGTTGATATTCCAAAGCCAAATATTTAATTTAGTCATTCACTCATCCTCCTTCATTTACATTTAATTTCAATATTTTTATTATTTCATTTGCATCCCTTAAGTCACTTTTTGAGTTTTGTCATTCAGACTCATTCTTTTATAGCTTGTAATATACAATAAATTTAAAAACGACAGCTTGTAAATACAATTGAAAATATGATACAAATGTGAAATACCATAGTTAAATTAGTAAGTAAGTAGAAGCCTACAAACAGCAGTCTGCAGGCTACAACCTACTGTAAATTGTAACAAAAACAATTGATAAAATATAAGAGAAAGGTAGCTCTGCTATTTTATAAATCATAATGGAATATTTGTTTAATTTCAAGTATCCTTATATTTGAAAAATGAAAATACTCAAGTGAAATAATCATATTAGACTCTTTATATTTTTAAAAATACATTTAATGAAAAAAAACTTGAAAAAAAAAAAAAACATGAAAAAAAACACGATTTGAAAAAAAACGTTTTTTTCCCAACCCTAGGGGGGGGGGCTAGAAAAAATTATGAGGGTTCATAACATTAATGCAAAGAGGACAAAAAGTTGAAATGAAACTAAAATTAAAAGTATATTATTCCATGGTGATTCGATATCTTCCCCATTGTTTGTACCAGCACTGAATTCCCTGAGCAACAACCATACCAACGGGTACACCACAAACTCAAGAAATGAAACAAAAACTTAACAGATAACCGCACCTGTCTCTCTCTATACGAAACACCTAAAAACTTAAACTCACCAAACAAAGAAGAGACTAAAAGTAAGTTAAGAGTAGTGTAAAAAAAAAAATTCACATTTTATAAAAATGGAATTCAGACTAGACAAGTGAGCCTTTCTACAAATGGGAAAATGAAGGAAAGTAAGTTCAGATATTATTAATAAAACAAGTTAAAAACCTAAATCCACAAGTTAAATATAAATGTTCTTAAGAATCAGGTCATCAAATACCAAATCCAGAGAATGTGGAACATGGAAGAAGTCCCGTGGTGGCTGGCTACAAGTAGTGCATGAGTGTTAGGAAGTTTGTAGGGAAAAATTAAACCTAGGCATGAAATTGCTCACCTAGAAAAGATTCCGAACAGAGTAACATCCGAAATATGTTTGAAAGTAGAAAAAAAAGAGCCTAAGTATCATCAGGTTGGTGTTGGGTATGAAAAGAGAACAATTTGCCAGCCTTAGACTCGATGGTTTGAGGACGGTTTGATTAAAAACCTTTTAGAGGATATAAAAATGTAAATATATTTAAAAAAAAAAACATTTTAAATGTTCGGAGTACAACTATAAACATTGCGATATTTTAGCCTTCTTTCTCGATTTCATTCATTGTCGCACTCAGAACATTTAATAATTTTTTTCCTCCTCCTTTAAAAGGGTGTAAGAAGTACCAACCACCGTCCTCAAACATTGAATGAAAGGCTGGCACATGGCACATAATTATTCCCTCCTCTAAATACACAACACCAACCTATTGATATTCAAGATCTTTACCTCCTCCAAACATATTTCAGATGCTGTTACTCTAATCGAGAGTCCTTTTAAGTGGGCGATCAGGCTAGATTTTACAATTCCCAAAGCGCCCACCATCACCGGTATTACCATCACTTCTAAATTCTATTTGAGTTTACATTCAAAACTGAAATGATCATATTTAAACTTCTTACCTTGTGACTTCAAATGAAGTTCAAAGTTCTTCCTTCTTGACGATTGAGGTTCGTTTCTTAAAGAGCTTTTCTACTTTGACTCTACCACCATTCTTCTCCGTCGGTCTACATCCACTCCGAAACAAATTGCAAATAATAAAGAAAATGCTTAAAATTTTTTATTTGAGAAAGTACCTTTTAATAATTTAAAATTTACAAATTTAAAACTCAGCTGAAGTTGATTAATCTATTCCCACCAAATAATAATAATAATAATAATAATAATAATAATAATAATAATAATAATAATAATAATAATAATAATAATAATAATAATAATAATAATAATAATAATAATAATAATAATAATAATAATAATAATATTAGGAAGGTGATAAGAAGGAAGTGGGAAGAACTAAGAGTGAGAAGTTAAGTGAACAAGGTAGTAAGGAGAAGCATTTTAGAGCGCTTGCAAATAAATCAGTTGAATGTGAACAAGTTGAAACAACAAATCTGGAAGCAAATGATGGAAGCGTCTGTTAGTACTTTTTAGTAGTGCAAGAGTTGTATGTGGATGTGCTAATGAAGGAAGTAAGAATGTTAACAATGAGTGGTGGAATGAAGAGGTGATGCAAGCTGTTCAAAGTAAAAATGAAGCGTGGTTGAATGTACTAAAAGCCAATGATGAAGTTTCAAAAGAAAGATGTTTGGAAGTATATAAGGAGGAAAAAAATACTAAGAGGTGCATACGTAGGAGGAAAAAAAAAGAGGTAAATGAACAGTTTGGAAGGAGGATGAATGAGGACTTACAAGGGAATAGGAAGCTCTTCTGGAAGGAAGCGCGAAAGGTTAAGAATCAGAATAAAGGGAATCTGCTTAGAATAATGAATAAGGGATAGTGCTTTCGTAACTGATGAGATGGATGTGCGGAATGGTGGGGGAACATTTGCAAATCTGCATAACATTGGCAGTAATGAAGAGGTGATAGTGAATGTGTGTGGATTTGATGGTGCAAGAAGGAATAGGTATTTTGGAGATGAGATAATTAGTAAGGAGGAGGTAATGGGTACGAGAGAAAGCTGGTGAATGGTAAATCTACATGCATAGATGTAGTTACTGGTGAAATGATCAAGAACGGAGGTGAGATGGTGATTGAGTGAATGGATTTGGAAGTTGTATAACAAAGCGTTTATTTAGTTCTGAGGGATTATAGGAGAGCAGTAATAGTACCCTTATATAAGAGTAAGGGGGATATGGGGAACTGTAGGAATTTAAGGGAATTAGTTTATTGAGTGTTGTAGAGAAAGATATTTTGGTGTTTTGGTCGAAAGAGTGCGTCGAATGACTGGGGAACTGATGCATTTAGAAGTGGCAGAGGATGTGTGGATCAAATTTTTACATTAAAACAAATGATTGAGAAAATGAGAGAAGAAAAAGAATAAATTGTATTTAGGTATTACGGATTTGCAAAAGGCGTATGATAGGATTAATAGGGAATCTGTGGCAGGTGTTAGTGATATATGGTGTTCGTGGTAGGCTTCTGAATGGGATCAAAAGTGTGTCTGACGATAATGAAGCGTGTGTAAGAAATAAATGGAGTTGGAAACGTGATGTTATTAATATTAATAGTTAGAGAAATGTGTCGGATGTGTTATGTTAGCTACTTATTTGTATATGGATGAAGTTATGAAAGAATTAGAAGTAGGGTGGCTGGGGAAGGTGTTAGAATGATGGAGAAAGAGTAGAGGGGCCCTACTAAACGTTTTTAATTTAAAACCCGACCCCCCAAAAAAAAAAAAAAAAAAAGTTGCAAGTGTTTTTTTTTTTTTGGGGGGGATTTTTTAATTTTTAGTTATTTTTTTCAACAATTTGAAGATTTTTTTTTTAAAAATTTTTAATATCAATAACTATTTATGTTTCAGTATTAGTGAGCCTAGTTGCATTTATTCAGATTTAACAGATACTACCTTTTAAATATTTTTGAAATAAATGAGAATGAAAAAAAAAAATCTTAAAATTTAATACAAAAGTACAAATGAATGTATCTTTAAATTTTATTGACTAAAAGATAATAACTAGATTCCATTATTAAAATTACTAAATAAACTTTTTAGTTAACTAAAAGTTTAAAAATTTCTTTCCACTTTGGTTATTAAAATTGATTTCAGAATCTTCTTGATTATCTCTCGTGCTGATTCAAAAAAGGTTCTTTATCTTGAAACACAGCAAGGAAGTTATAGGGATTTCAAAGAAGAAACGGTCAAGCTAAACCTCCCAAAAATGTGACCATTTGGAACTTGGATCTTCAACCAAAGTCACAGAAATTGTCACACTTAGTGATAAAATAATAATTTATGAAAATAATAAATTTCACACGAGGATCAATCAAATTTATATGAAACTCAAATAAAACCACCTTTTAATTGTCTATTCTTACCAGACTTTCTTCTTGAATTGAGAAATTTGTTCATAGTTTTGATAGTCTCCAGAATATTCCTTCTTAAAACTTAACGGACTCATTTTTATCTTCAATCCCATCTTGAACATATAGATTTGTGGGTAAGATTATTTCTTTCTGTTTAAAAGATTAATTTGTTAAATGATGTTTTATTTGTAACAAATATAATAAATAATATAATTAAGTAATAAAATATATAATAAAATAATAATAATAATATAATAATAAATAATTAATAATAATAATAATAATAATAATAATAAAATCAAACTCTCATACCGGAACTTCTTCCAACAATAAATCCTGTTCAAAGCTTTGGCCATTGTCTTCTGAAATCTTCTGAACTTTCTAAGGCGTTTGTCATACCTTAATTCCATCTCAGATCTTAATGCCATAATAATCAATTCAAAAATATTACTTGTTAAAATATCTCTAATGTGACAAAGAACACTTTCCCTGTTTGATAAAAACAATAAGAAATGTTATACTGAAATCTTTATTCCCTATTGTTACAATCCTTTTCTAAATGAAGTAAAAACTTTCTAAAAGTTTGCGCCCATTCAATCTAATACTCAGGTACCCAGTGTTTTTTTTTTTTTTTTTGCTTCAATTGATTTCGTTCGAGGGGCTGTTGTAAAAATGCTGTGTAAGTCTTTTCCTGATTCTTCAGATTAAAAATACTGAGGAGAACTACAGGAGATTCTTTTACATTGTATCTCAACTTTGTAACATATAAATTTTACTTTTTTTCTCCAGACCTTTATTATATGGTTTCTTCTGAAAAAATAGGTCTCAGGACGATATGTTAGGCTACGATAGACATGACCACCAGAGGTTGGGAGAGAAAAAGGATATAGATCAGGGGGATTTTGCTGGAACAATCAAAAGACAAAAATGCATCCTGAGATGAGCATTCTTTAGTCAGTTTGTTTCTAACCTTGTGCAATGAATGTGATAAACCACAGCTTTTTTAAAGCCTGTATTATCAAATGAATCTTGGAATAAAATTAAAAACAGACACATTGCTATTCCCGAAATTTATTTAATGGTTACAAGTTCCAATGTGTCGAGAAATAATTGATTAAAATTAGGATCTAAAGTCATTTGGGTACCTATAATTAAAATATTTTAAAGAATTTTAGCAAATAAAGTACAAGGATCAAATAAATCTAATAAAAAATTCCTCATTTTTATTGAAGTGTGTGTTGTTCTCTCAACATGACCAAATTGGAAAAAGTTGCAGATGAAGAGAGGGAGGAGTAAATGAAGAGGAGGGAATTACTCTGTTGTCATAAAGATTTATATTTTAAATAAAAAAAAAAAAATGTTCCAATTTTTTTTTAACCCTTTATTGCCCCTATATAATGTAAGGCTTAATTATTTTTTTGATTGTCGTACTTAGGGTTGTGAAAAAAACGGTTTTTTTTAATTTGTTTTTTTTTTAAAAAAAAAACACGTTTTTTTTTTAAAACAATGTTTTTTTTTGTTTTTCTTTAAAATTACCTCTTTTTATGTATATTAAAGATGTTTTAAATTATACAGTAGTACCAATACCCTTTCTAGGCCTAAATATTGACTATTAATACAGATTTTATATATACAGTATATATATATTATAGATATATATATATATATATATATATATATATATATATATATATATATATATATATATATATATATATATATATATATATATATATATATATGATATAATATATTTTAAGTGCATAATAACAGGATGGTATAAACAGGTGATTTTGGGGTGTCAGGAGAAAGATGTGCATGGTAGGAAGGTGAATGATTTCTGGGAAGAGAGAGGTATGTGTGTAAAGTAATACTTTCTTTAAACACAAAGAGTATTCATTAAGTATACTAGAGTTGGTATAGGTTGAGATGGTAATCGAAGTGAAAAGTATGCTTGATTTTGTGTTGAAGGAGACGTTGAAGTATGTATTGGATGGTAAATCAGTGAGGGGGCTTGGAATCGGATTATTGGATCATTATGTTGTTCTAAGTAAAAAAATTACGTTAGTGGGGACTTGGATGGAGAGGAAGGTGAATTTGAAGGAAGTGGGTAAAATTAGAGTGAGAAGTTTAGTGAACAAGGTATAAGGATAAGTAGTAAGAACGCCGCAAGTAAATCAGTGAATGTGAACAAGTTGGGAAACTGAATAAATCTGGAAGGCAATTGTAGCAGTGCAAAAGAGTATGTGGGTGTGCTAAAGTAGGAAGCTAGAATGTCATTAGTGAATGGTGGAAATGAAGCAGGTGCATGCAACGGTTAAAAGTAAAAAAGAAGCGTGGTTGAATGTACTAAAACAAATGATGAAGTTTCAAAAGAAAGATGCTTTGGAATTATATAAGGAGGAAAAAAGGAATGCTAAAAGATGCATACGTAAGAGAAAAGAAGCGGTAAATAATCAGTTTGGAAGGAGGATGAATGGGGACATACAAGGAATCAGAAGCTCTTCTGGAAGGAAGCGCGACAATGGTTAAGAATTAGAATAAATCAGGGGGAAAAGAAACCTGCTCAGAATAATGAATCGGGATGGTACTTTTTTGTAACTGTGAAATGGATGTGAGTGGAGTGTGGAAAGAACACTTTGAAAAATCTGTATAATATTGGCAGTATTGATGAGGTGATAATGACTGGGTGTGGGTTTGATGGTACAAGAGGAAATAGGTATTTTGGGGATGAGGTTATTAGCCAAGAGGAGGAAATGGGTAGAGTGAGAAAGTTGAAGAATGGTAAATCTGCAAGGTATAGCTGAAATTACTGGGGAATGATCAAGACGGAGGTCAAAATGGTGATGTGATTTGATCTAAAGTTGTGTAAGTAAAGCGTTTATGGAGGCGTATAGTTTCGAGGGATTGGAGGAGAGCAAGTAATAAGTACCCTTTAATATCAGGGTAAGGGAGAGTAAAGGGAACTGTAAAATTTATAGGGTATTTAGTTTATTGAGCTGTTGTAGGAAGATATATGCTGGTGTTTTTGGTCGAACGAGTGCCCGAGTGGACCCTGAAGGACTGATTTGGTGATAGAATCAGGTGCGTTTTAGGAGTAGTAGAGGATGTGTGGATCAAATCTTTACGATGCTTGCAAATGAATAGAGAAAATGGAGAGAGGAAGAATAAATTGGTATTTAGGTTTTATGGATTTGCAACATGGGTATGAATAGGTTTAATAGGGAAGGTCTATGGCAGGTTGTTAGTGATATATGTGTTGGTGATAGCTTCTGAATGGAATCAAAAGTATGTATGCGATAATGAGGAAGCGTGTGTAAGAATAAAATGGTGTGAAAGGTGATTGGTTAGTTTAATAGCGGAGTGAGGCTGGTATTGTGTTATGTCTCTTGTTTATTCAGTTTGTATATGGATGGGGTTATGGAATAAGAATTGAAGGTGGGCGTGACAGGAAATGGTGTGTAAAATGATGGAGATGAGTGGAGGTGCCTACCTATTATATGCGGATGATTTGGTTTTGTGTGGCAAATCTGAAGAGTTTGAGAGGATTGGTAGAGAGATTTGGCAGGGTGTGTAAAAGGAGGGGTTGAAAGTATAACGTAGATAAGAGTTAGGTTATGGTTGTGAGATGAGGACGTTGTGAGTGTGGAAGTTATGTTAGATGGTGAGCAAGCTGGAACAAGTGTCCTGAGTTAAATATTTAAGATATATGTTTGGATGAAAAGGGATCGGATGATGCAGAGTTTAGTAGCGAAAGTTGTGATGGCAGGAAGGTGGCTGGTGTTGCAATTAAATCGTTGGTGAAATGTAAAGGGACTAAGTCTTTAGTGCGCTAGGGTCTTACATGACGGTATGTTGTTACCTGTGTTTTGTATAGTAGTGAGACTATGGTCTGGAATAAGAAGTATAGATCTAAAGTTCAAATGTTGTTCATATGGACAATCTTAGGGGGCATTCTTAGGTGTGAGAAGAATTGCTAAATGAGGAAATGAACATATTAGAGAGTTGTGTTGTTGTGAGAAGGGGTAAACCAGAGAATAAATGAAAGTATGTGAGATGGTTTGGTTGACATGTGGAAAGGATGAATGATAGTCGCTTTTTAAGCGGATGTGTAAAGTGGCGAGTGTGTTGGAAAAAGACTGGGAGATCGAGAAAAAGTGGATTGAGTCAGTAAACGAATGTCTGAAGGAGAGAAATGTTGAGTTTGGCAGAGCGAGAAATAAGGTGCATAATAGAGAATGGCGGGGTTTTGTGAGAGGGTATGGTTGTGCCCCACCTGGGTCAAAGATGAATCGCTTACATTGACGATTTTACATAGTGAGGGTCGTCGCAGTCCCGCGTGAAGCTATAGGTGGATTTTCTGACTGCGACAAGTCCTTACTAATTAATGGAACAGAGGAGTGGGCGGTTAGGCTGGGCTTTTTTTTCGACTTTTGCCTGTTCTTCTACTGCTTTCTTTTCTGATGCTTGTTACGCACCTTACCCACACCAGTCTTGGGGAGAAAAAGGTAGATGAAGAATATATATAATAATATATATATATATATATTATTATATATATATATTATATATATATATTAGTATATATATATAATATATATATAATATATCTATATATATACTATATATATATTATATATATTATATATATTATATAGGTAATATATATAATAATAATAATAATAATATAAAATAATAATATAATAATATAAATAATCAATAATGATAATATAATAATAATACAAGATCATCGTGAAAATGTAATATTATAATGCCTAGAGAACTAAATCTAAGTGTATTATTATTTGATCTCAGATTCTACCATACTATTGTTACTACCATCCTTTTGACGAATTGTATTTACTGTATTTAATGCTAAATCCTAAGACTTTGATATTATAAAACTAAGTAATTTTAACAAAAAACAAAACAAAACAACAAAAATTTTGGCCTTTGTCTTTTTTTAAAAAAAAAACGGTGTTTTTTTTTTTTTTTAAAATAAACGACGCGTTTTTTTTAATCCAACCTAGAACTCTGTACTTTTATATCTACAATGTTTAGATTGAAAACCAATTTATTTGAAATATAATTAAATTTTTAATAATTCATGTTTGTAATATAATAATATATATTATATTATATATTATATACTACTATTATACTATTATACTATATATATATATATATATTAATATATATACCTATATATATATATAATATATATATATATATATTATATATAGGTATTATATATATATATACCGTTATATATATATATATATTACCGTAATGCTGCTATCCCCCCCCGCGGCCCCGGTCCTGCGTAAATATATATATATATACAGTAATATATTATACCCGTATATATATGTATTAGTCAGGGTGGGTTCAAGGTACAAGTATTGTACTTGTACTTGTACTTAAGTTCATTTTTTGGAGTACTTGTACTTGTACTTGGTACTTGCAGTTTCTAAAACCATCTGTACTTGTACTTGTACTTGTACTTGAAGCTTTTTACTTGGTATCGGTTGTGCGGTACTTGCAAGTACTTTTTAGCATTTTTAACTTGCAATACTTTTTTTCCTTTTTATCTATTTTCCTAATTTTGATCTATTGATTATTTTTTAATAAATTGTATTCTAATAAATTTCCATTTATGAATGTATAGATATGTCATTAATATATATATATATATATTAATAATATATATATATAATATATATATATATATATTAATATATATAAATATAATATATATATATATATATTATATATAATATATATCATATATATATATATATATTATTTATTTATATATATATATATATCATCACCACCTTTTTTTCCCAAGACTGGGGGTAAGGTACGTAACAATGTATTAAAAACAAAAAGTAGTAAAGAAGATATGACACAAGTGCGAAAAGAAGCCAGCCTTACCTCCATCTTTTAATCCTATTAGTGGAACTCGCCGCACAGAAAAATCCACCCTAAGAGTTCACGGACCGGGCGACGGACCTCATTTATGGGCATCTCACCATGTGGGGTTTCATCCCTTGCCAGGTGGGCCAAACATACACCCTCACAAAACCCTGCCATTTTCACTCCTTTGATGTTACAGCATAACACACTCTTTCTCGCCCTGCCAAAACTCAACATTTCACTCCTCAGACATTCCTTTGCTGACTCAATCCACTTTTTCTTCGGTCCCCAGCCAGGTCTTCCCAGCACACTCACCACTTAATCCACTACCAACCGAGCTATCATCCATTCATTCCACATGACCAAACCATCTAAACATACTTTCATGTTATTCTCATTTATCCCTTCTTTCATACCATAAACTCTCTAATACGTTTCATTCCTCATTTTATCAATTCTTCTCGACCTAACACGCCCCAAAGATTGTCAATCTGACAGCATTGTACTTTAGATCTATACCTCTTATTCCAGACCTATAGTCTCACTGCTACTATACATTAACACAGGTTTAACAACTTACCATCACTGCAAGACACTGCGCACTCAAGGCTTACAGTCTCTTTACATCCACCAGGATTTAATTGCACCAGCCACCTTCCTGCAATTCACGACTTACCTACTACACTCAGCATTCATCCGTTCCCTTTTCGTCCAACATATATATATATCCTAAATTATTTAAAGCTCAGTCACTTGTTGCCAGCGCTCAGCCATCTAGCATAGATTCAACTACCGAGGACTTGTCCTCACTCGTACCATAACCTTTACTGCTTGATGTATCGTCTACTTTCAAACGTCCATTCTTTTACACCCCCTCCAAATCTTTCTACCAATCCTCTCAAACTCTCTTCAGATTCACCTCACAATACCATATTTATACAGTCCTATATATAATATATAATATATATATATTATATTATATATATATAATTTTATAATTAAATATAATATATATATAATATATATTATGTAGTTAAAATGTTAAAATGAAAAATTTTAATATTATTAAATTATATATATTATATATATATATAATATATTATATATATATATATATATAGGGCGAGATGGGTGAATGATTGGATTTGGAAGTTGCTATAACAAAACGTTTATGGAGGGTATATAGTTCGAAAGGATTGGAGGAGAGCAGTTTTTAGTACCTTTATAATAAGGGGTAAGGGGAAAAATGTAACTGTAAGTATTATAGGGTACTTTAGTTTATTGAGTGTTGAGGGAAGATATATGCTGGGTGTTTTGGTCGAAGAGTGCGTCGAATGAGTGAAGAACTAATTTGGAGAGAATAAGGTGCGTTTAGAGGTGGTAGAGGATGTTGGATCAAATCTGTACATTGAAACAAATGATTGGGATATTGAGGGATGATTAAGAAAAATTGTATTTAGGTTTAATGGATTTGGAAACAGTGCGTATAATAGGATTAATAGGAATCTTATGGGCAGGTGTAGTGATCTGGTGTTGGTGGTAAGCTTCTGAATGAATCAAAAGTATGATGTATGATGATAGTGCAGCGTGTGCAAGAATAAATAGAGTTGAAAGTGATTATTTCAATATTAATAGCGGAGTGAGAAAGGGATGTGGTATGTCTCCTTGGCAATCCAATCTTTATATGGATTAGCGTTATGAAAGAATTAGAGGTAGGGGTTGACAAGGGGATAGAGTTAGAATGATGAAGAATGGATGAGAGTGGAGGATTCCCGTACCTATTATATGAGGATGATTTGGTTTTTGTGTGGCGAATCTGAAGAGAGTTTGAAGAGGATTGGTAGAGAGATTTGGTAGCGTGTGTAAAAGAAAGGGTTTGAAAGTACTAGATAAGAGTAAGGTTATGGTTGTGAGGGAGGACAGACCTCAGTGTGAAGTTATTTTAGTGGTGAAGGCACTGAAAAGTGTCTGAATTTAAAATATTTACGATATATGTGGATGAAAAGGGAGCGGATGTTGCAGAGTGGTAGTAGGAAAATTGTGAAATGCACTGGTGGATGGTGCAGTTAAATCGTGGTGGATGTAAAGGGACTAGAAACCGGAGTGGTCTAGGGTCTTACATGAGGGTAATGTTGTTACCTGTGTTAATGTAA
>JABUQX010018314.1:22500-32500 GCA_015478945.1 Trachelipus rathkii
TAAAGACAAGAGAAAGAATACAAACACCATAGAAGAAGAAGAGGTAGTACAGAGAAAAAATCGAATACAAGGATATACAGTACAGAAGAAAAATTGATTACAAAGATATACAGCACCAATAAAGTACAGAACTTTACAATACACCATACCAGAGAAATCTTTTAAAAGTAAAAAACCTACAGACGTCCATATTGCATATACCATCAGATAACTTATAAGAAAAGACGTTCAGAAGCAGAAGATATAATTTATGAGGTAATTATATTTCCGCATCGTTTAATTTATAATAACAAAGCATTTAATCAGTTAAATACAAATTTCTATCGTTATTTGAAACAATGACAATAACTGAAGAACAAATGAAGACTATGATAGAAAAGGCAGTAGAGAAAAGAGAGACTCAAATAAGAGCAGAATACAGGAATATTATCCCGAAATTTGGTGGAAGAAAGGAGAAGGTAGAAGACTATCTTTTTCAGTTAGAAATATGGATGGAGACAACATCGGGTAACAAGAAGAATGTGATACTGGGTGATGAGGGATATAATGCCATAGTGGAAGAATTAAAGAAAAGATATGTAAGAGATCAGTCTTTGGAAGAATATGTAAAAATAACAGATTTTGACAATATAAGACAGGAAGAGGAAGAGGAGTATAGAGAGTATGTAAGCAGCTTTGATAGGATGATGAAAAAATGTGAAAGAATTGAAAATGTGCAAATGAATAAAAAATACATTGCCTTTAAATTGATAGATAGGTCAAGAATGAAGGACATGGAAAGAAAAATGGTCTTGTCATCTATAAGAGAATCAAAGGACCCTTATGAAGATACAAAAAAATCTATAATGAATATTATGTCTTCTGGAGTAACTAAAGAAGGAAGAAGGAACGAAAGACAATGGATGAGTGCAGAAAACAATTTTGCTACTGCAAATAAGAAGAAGGAATGTTGTGAGATATGCCAATACAACAACCATAGCACTAACGAATGTTGGTGGAATGAAAAAAATAAAAATAGATGCTATAAATGCAAGAAAGAAGGACACTGGGCAAGAGATTGTAGGGAAGATAAAGGAGTGAATAGTAGAGTGTATTTGCAGAACACAGTGCAAGAAAATAAAAATATGAGAGAGGAAATGTAAGCCGTTTTAGATACCGGCAGCAATGCAACAGTAGTAGGGGAGATATGACTAGCAACAATACTAGCAGGCATGGATATGGAAGTTTTGAAATACATCAATAAAAGCCAAAAGAAAAAGGAAAGAGAGATAACCTTTGGACAAACAGACTACCAGATAATAAAAGAAATAGAAATTCCATGCTGCATAAAACAAAAAAGATTTTCTATACAAGTAACCGTAATTGAAGGAAATATACCTCTATTATTAGGAAGAAGGCCAATGGAACGGATAAAAATGATACACGATGTGTATAATAAAACTATAGATATATTGGATATGAAAATAAAAAAATGTTAGAACAATAGAGAGTGAAACAGGACATGTCTGCATATCCCTGGGTAAGTTAAGAAGATACTGCTGGTTGAACGAAGAAAGAGATGAAATGGATAAAAAATAAAGTTAATGATAGAATCCATAAAATCGGTAAACTACACCTTCAATTTGCCCATTGCAGTGCAGAAAAGTTAACAAAATTAATAAAAGATGCGTAAAGTGGACGGATAAAAAAAAGAAGATTGGAGAGAAGTAGAGGAGGGAATAAACAACGTAAGGTGGCTCAAACGGTAGACGCGGTGGCATTACATGTACGAGATATAAAAGAACTCCATCTAGACCTGTAGTGGGTTTGAACATGGCAAAAAAGTTCAATGACATGTTGCAGATGGATGTGGGTGAAATAGATGGAAAAAAATTCCTTATTATGTATGATAGATACAGCTACAATTTATACACAGGGTTGTTGGTTGAAAAGTAAGAATGCTGTAGAAATTATTGAGCAATTAATTACTAAATGGATTAAATACTTTGGAACACCCAACAACATATTAACGGATGCTGGTAAAGAATTCCAGAATGAGAAAATGGAAACATTTACAACCAAATTCAACATCGCTCTTAAGTCAACTTCAGCTGAAAGCCCTTGGAGTAACGGACTATGTGAGAAGGCAGTGGGAATAGTGAAAGAATCAATGTTAAAATTAAAAAATGAAGGATACAACAAACAAGGGTGTATGGACTGGGCAATATATGCCAAGAATAACCTTAGTACTCATTTGGGTTTTTCACCTAACCAATTGGTACTTGGACAGAATACAAGGATACCAAATGTGGTAGACTGTGATGATTTGATAATGGCAGAGGAATATGAGGAAGATGAAATGATGAAGAATTTAATAAACAACATACACTCCGCCAGAAGAATACATATAGAAAATGAAAGCTCGGAAAAGATAAAAAGAAATAATAAAAAGATAAAAAAATTTATTGTTAATAAATTATAGTATATGATAGAGAGCTATTTTAGAGACCCTTTTATTGGTTCTTGTTAAAATAAATAGACTTTCTATTAAATTTTGCTTTTTTTTTTTTAACTAAAGAATACCCCAAGGGTATACCGCACCGATGGCAGGAGTCGGGGTCTCTCGGCCTTCCGGGGAACTACGGGGTAGTGTCGTAGTGCCCACAGGTAAAATGCCAAAGGTTGGATCTAGCTTGGGTAAGTTGTGCAAAACATGCCAAAAGTGGACCTAACTTAGGTAAGTTGTGCAAGTTTTTGTAATAAAAGAAAAAGTTATTGGTACTATGGATTATTATTATTATTATTATTATTATTATTATTATTATTAATTTATTATTTATTATTATTATTATTATTATTATTATTATTATTATTATTATTATTATTATTATTATTATTATTATTATTATTATTATTATTATTATTATTATTATTATTGATTATTATTATAATTATTATTATAATTATTATTAGTACGGAGAGAGTTTAGATCATTATAGAATTCGTTATTCAGTATTCAGATTAAAGATCACTATAGAATTCGTAATATAGAATAATAAAACACTTTAAAGAAATTATTATAGAATATAGTTAAAATTAAAGTTTTATGTAAGTATGTGAGTGTTTAAAAATGCTTGTGTGTGTATTTGATGTACGTAAACAGGAGCGTGGGTTTGTATGGATGTATTTGAATTTGTTCGTCAGTATGTTCAAAGTGGAAGGAATGCGTGCGCATGTGCACAAATAATGAAAAAATGTCCCAGTCAATTTAAGAACATTTTAAATATTATGATGAAATAGAGCTTGAAAAAGGAATAAAAAATGGCTGTTAGGAGATCCAGGGTTGAAAAGAATTAGAAAAGTATAAAATGTAAACAATAACATGTCTAAAATTCTTTTTACAGATAAAGGAGTTCCGAAAAAGCAAAGTACCAACTGGCACGAAAAAAGATAAATATTAGAGTAGAAATTCGAATTTGGCAACATATGGAAAAAATATGACAACTTGGTCATGACGTCAACGAGACCAAGTTGAAATGGGTTGAAACACGCGAATTGTAGTCATTCTGTATTCGGCTTCAGTCGGAGTGGTTTACCCACTTGATTCCTTATTTTGATTCTGTTCTGAATAGTTGTCATTAAGAGACGCTTAGTTATATTGTTAATCAACTTGTGAAAGATTTATAAAATTTACCGATTTTGACTAACTGATTTTGACTAACTGACTTGTGGAAATTTATTAAGGTAATATATTGTTATTGTGTATAATTCGATTGACAATAAGTTATAATTGGAAAAGCAACGAGAAAACCAATTTGGATGGTTTAAAGCATAGGCTTTAACCTTAACATGGTGACATGCTATATTTTTAACTTAGGCTTGTTAATAAAGAATTAACTTATATTTTTGAAACTTAGGCTGTTTTAGTCAAGAATTAGTGTTTAGAAAATTTTGAAGCCTAGATTTTATATTGAATGGTTAACGTTATAATTGAAACTTGACTGTTAATGTGCAAAGTTAACTACAAAATTTTGAAACTTAGATTTTATATTGAATAGTTAACGTTATATTTGAAACTTAACTATAGGCTTGTTAATAAAGAATTAACTTATATTTTTGAAACTTAGGCTGTTTTAGTCAAGAATTAGTGTTTAGAAAATTTTGAAGCCTAGATTTTATATTGAATGGTTAACGTTATAATTGAAACTTGACTGTTAATGTGCAAAGTTAACTACAAAATTTTGAAACTTAGATTTTATATTGAATAGTTAACGTTATATTTGAAACTTAACTATTAATGTGCAGAGTTAACTATAATAGTTTGAAACTGGATTTTATATTAAAGAATTTACGTTTATATTTTTGAAGCTTCGATTTATTATAAATAGATAGAGCTTATAGTTGGCAACTCAGACTTATTATTAAATAGTCAAAGTTTATATTTTTGAACTCAGATTTTACAGATTTTATATTAAAAAGTTACTGGGTATATTTTATTGATATTTAGTTTTCATCCAGAATACGTTGATTGATATTTATGAAATTTGGGTTTTATAGTAATTAGTCAGTGTCAAGAGTTTTGAGACTTAGTTTTTTCGTTTGGAGAGAGTTATTATATCTTGGAACTTAGATTATTTTTAGTAATTGGTTAAAGGCAAGATTGGAGACTTAACTTAAGGGAGTTGATAATTGCGGTTTATGAAAGTAACTTAACAGATTTTCAACATAATTTTAGATTTACTTTCAATTGAAGTTTATGAAAGTTACTTAACAGAGTTCAACCTAACTTTAGATTTGTTTTCAATTGCAGTTTATGAAAGTAACTTAACAGATTTTCAAAATAATTTTAGATTTACTTTCAATTGAAGTTTATGAAAGTTACTTAACAGAGTTCAACCTAACTTTAGATTTGTTTTTCAATTGCAGTTTATGAAAGTAACTTAACAGATTTTCAAAATAATTTTAGACTTACTTTCAATTGAAGTTTATGAAAGTTACTTAATAGAGTTTCAACATAACTTTGGATTTGTTTTCAATTGCAGTTTATGAAAGTAACTTAACAGATTTTCAAAATAATTTTAGATTTGCTTTCAATTGAAGTTTATGAAAGTTACTTAACAGTCTCAACATAATTTTAGATTTATTTGCATTCGAAGTTTATGAAAGTAACTTAACGGATTTTCAGAATAATTTTAGATTGGCTTTCATTTAGGGTTTGTGAAAGTTACTTAACAGAATTCTAGCACAGCTTTGGATTTGTTTACATTCAAGGTTTATGAAGGTAACTTAACGGATTTTCAGAATAATTTTATGCATTCATTTAGGGTTTGTGAAAGTTACTTAACAGAATTCCAGCACAGCTTTGGATTTGTTTACATTCAAAGTTTATGAAAGTAACTTAACGGATTTTCAGAATAATTTTAGATTGGCTTTCATTTAGGGTTTGTGAAAGTTACTTAACAGAATTCCAGCAGAGCTTTGGATTTGTTTACATTCAAGGTTTATGAAAGTAACTTAATGGATTTTCAGAATAATTTTAGATTTGCTTTCATTTAGGGTTTGTGAAAGTTACTTAACAGAATTCCAGCACAGCTTTGGATTTGTTTACATTCAAAGTTTATGAAAGTAACTTAACGGATTTTTTTAGAATAATTTTAGATTTGCTTTCAGTTGGAGTTTATGAAGGTTACTTAACAGAATTTCAGCACAATTTTGGATTTGTTTGCATTCAAAGTTTATGAAAGTAACTTAACATATTTTTAGAATAATTTTAGATTTACTTCCATTTAGAGTTTACGAAGGATTTGTTTACATTCAAGGTTTATGAAAGTAACTTAACGGATTTTCAGAATAATTTTAAAATTTTAAGCTACTTGATGGAGACCTGATATAGAATAATTTTGAATTTAGTTTTTCTTTGGAAATAGTTTATAACATTTTGATAATTTTGGGAATAATTTTGAATTTAGTTTTTCATTGGAAATAGTTTATAACATTTTGACAATTTTAGGAATAAGTTTGAATTTAGTTTTTCATTGGAAATATCCTACAACATTTTGATAAATTTATCAAGCCATGTCGTAGGAAATATTTTTCATCCAATTCTTTTCCATCATTGATAATTTAGTAATAATTTTGAATTTATTTTTCTTTGGAAATAGGTTTATAACATTTTGATAATTTTAGGAATAAGTTTAAATTTAGTTTTTCATTGGAAATATCCTACAACATTTTGATAAATTTTAGAATAAGTTTAATTCTATTGCTCAATGTAAATTCTACAACATTTGATAATTTTTAGGAATAAATTTGAAACTTAGTTTTCATAGCAATATCGTATTAACATTTTGACAATTTTAGAATAATTTTGAATTTAGTTTTCAATTGGGAAATAGTTTATATAGTTTTCTTAGTTGAGGAATTAATTTTTACGTTAGTCAGTTGTGGAACACAAACAATTCGATCACCTTTGACATAATTTTAATTAGTTTTTCTTGAATAGTTATAACATTTTGACAATTTTAGAATAATTGAATTAGTTTTCATGGAAAATATCCTACGACAGTTTTGATAATTTAGGAAAATTTGGAATTAATTTTCATTTGGAAATATCTACAACATTTTGATAATTTTAAGAATAATTTTGAAATTAGTTTTAAAAAAATATTTGTTACTTTAATTTAGGAATAATTTAATTTGTTTCTTGAAATAAGTATTATAATATTTATAATTTAGAATAAATTTTTGAATTTAGTTTTCATTGGAAATATTTACAACATTTTGATAATTTGGGAATAATTTTGAATATAGCTTTTCATTGAAAATATTTACAACATTAGCCTCCAATTTGGAATACTTTTTGAATTTATTTTTCTTGTAAGGTTATCCCCTTTCAAATTTGAATAATTTTGAATTTAGTTTTTCATTGGAAATAGTTTACAACACTTTGATAATTTTAGGAATAATTTTGAATTTAGTTTTTCTTTGGAAATAGTTTACAACATTTGAATAAAGAAAATTGGGTTTTTTGAATTAACATAAATTAACATAACTTGAACTGGACGCACTTTTTATATGTATTTGATATTTTGGGATTTTCATTTGAAATTGTGAATCCTGGAATATATGATCGCAACGAGGTTCGGGTATTGACTTGACAGTTTGAAATTGTTATTTTTGATGACTTATTGTGATTTATTTATGATTTCGTTTTGATGAAGCTCTTGTAATTCTATGGTTCATACTTGAAAAATGTTGAGTGCATTATTTAAAAGTTGAATACCTACTAACATACTTATGATATATATATTGCACTTGTAAATAAAATTAATTTTGTGATTTGATTTTATTGATACTTGAAGAAAGGTAGAACTATAAAAAGTCATTGCTGGTAGACATGCTGCCTTGAAAAGTCAATTGATAATATAATTTCTGGTTGATAGAACTGAAAAAGAAAACTAACTACAAGGTTTATAAAAGCATAACAAACAAGACCAGTCTTTTAATCAAAAGCAGATAAAAGAAGTAAAACTAAGGACAAACAATAAAAGACAACAAAAGCATTTATTAGGTAACCAGATAAAAAGAATAAAAGGTAATAAAAAAGTTTATTAAATTGACATAGGTAAACAAGATGCATGAATAATAAGCGACAACAAGCAGGATTAATAAGGTTTTAACATAGCAATAAAACTGACTTTAGTTCTGTATACACAACTCTTGATTCGTTCGTTCGGTTACACAACGCAATCTTTTGTTTCGCAGGAATTAAATTTACACTATACGATCATCAAATTAAATTGTTTTTTTAGATTTTTACATTCTCTCGCTAGAAGTTTTCTTTTTGTGGTGTGGTCAAAATACAAGTTATACGGGCCATAAATTGAGGGTTAAAGCCGCACACACAAGGGGACAAAAGCTTGGTGCCGTGACCAGGATTTGAGGAGGTTATTGCGGAAGAAAAAGTAAGGAAAAACCTGGTGAAGAGAGTGGAAAAAATAGTAGTCCAAAAAAGTTATTCAAAAAAGTCAAAAAGAAGAAAAATGACAGTAATAGAAAATCAAGAAAATGCATCAGAGGATAAAATGGGGCAAGAAACGCTTGTTAGTTGTGAGTTTTGTAATAAAAAGGGACATATAGTAAAGAATTGTTATAGAAAAAATAGGATGTTGTTTTTGCTGTGGCAAAAATGACCATCAAATTAAAGACTGCAAATTGAGAAATAAAGAAAGAAAAAGACCCTTACAATATACAAGAGGAACCGGATGTAAATTCTGCCAGAAAAGAGGCCACCTAGAATCACAGTGCTTCCGAAAGTGGAAGTGCTGTTTCTTTTGTGGAAGACAGGGGCATAAAATTGAAAATTGTAAAGCAAGAATGAGAGAAAACAAGCAGGAAAACCCCAATCATAAGAACCGAGTCGGATTGGTTCCCACTGTAGAAGAACAACAAACAAGGGTATTTTGTTTATATTGCGGGGAATCTCACTTTATGAAAAATTGTGAGGAGTTTCAAACTAAAGTAGTGCAAGTGGTTAAAAAGTTGAAAGATCTAGACGCTATGGAAGAAATTAGGAGAAATAATGAAAGTTACCAACGACTTGAAAAAGAAATAAAAAAAATAAACAGCTCTGGTGAACAGAATTGTAAAGACACGGAAACAACATTGCCAGAATTACCAAGGTTGCAAGCTTATGAAGAGGAGACAACAACCTTGTCAATATTAGAGAAAGGGGAACAAAGAACAGAAGTTTACAACTTAGAAACGAGAGATATTAGAAAGCCACTTGAGACAACTACGAGTGGTGAACAAAAAGTTGAGAAAAAAGAATTCGGATTACCAACTTTGACAGAAAGCCAATTTGATGGAAGGTTCAAATTTTTATGGGAAGCAAATTGTGAAGATTTACAAAGAGATAATTCTGAGAGAAACCCCAAACCATACGACCAGATTTGGAAGGTAACCAATCAAGAAAGTGACAATGGCCCTAACAATGATAAAAGAAAAAAAGTTCCAACTAATATAGTAGAAGAGAAATCTTGTTTAGAACAAGTAAATAACCAAATGGAGGAAAAGGGAAAAGTGGAAAATTTGATTGGGTTGTGGCAGTTGGAGAACCCGCCCACTGAACTGGTGGAAATTAGAGCAAGGGAATTGTTGGTAGCAGAAGACAAAGTTAAGAGCTGGAACCATTTAGAGAATGTCAAGGTAAAAGAAAAGGACCTAAAAGAGGAAATAATGACAGTTCGACAAATGGAAAAAGTTAGTAAGGAGAGCAAAGAAAAAGAGACTTATAAATTAGGGGATTTTGTCATGAAAAGAATTCCGTTAAAAATGGGATAAGTTAACTAATCCGAATAGACTATTAGGACGCATGAAACTAAATTGATGTATATATGAAGACAGGAATTATATATATTCGGAACGTGAGATGTATTTATTGGAGGATTACCCTAAATTAACTGAAAAAGGTGCACAAGAAGCAATTGAGAAATTAGCAAGAATTTTAAACATCGAGAAATTTAATCTTAGGGCTTATTATTGGTATCTTTGGCGGTTGCCATTGTATTGTAATGGTGATATTTTTTTATAGCAGTCATTTGTAAGTTAAGAAAATGTTTTTAAATCTTAGTTAGGATTATATTCATACATTAAGATTGGCCATCAGTTAATGTGTTTTCAGTGAAGAGATTATTCGAATAAAATAAGATTAGAAAGCATTATAATGCCTTTACAAGTTATACCTGTTAAGAAAAATTTTATATAAAATTGCATTGGCCAATTCCATATTTGTATGTCCGATAATCCAGTATCCAGATTTCTTGTGGAAGATTCTTTTTAACCAAATAAGGTTGAGGAGATTAAATTTAACTTGCATTGTATATTTTTGTTCGTTTCAGTAAATTATGTTGCATAAAAAGCAGATTTGTTCGTCCATACAAGGAGATAGTCGAGTATAGGCTTTGGCCGTCAAATCAAGATGGTCTAGAATTGGCAGAATTTTTGTTTTAGTTTGTTAAAA
>JABUQX010018314.1:37500-39323 GCA_015478945.1 Trachelipus rathkii
TACAGGATTCCAAAAACTGTATTCCTTTTCGATGTAGTATTGTAGTATTTGAGATATAATATGTTTTTTTTTTTTTTTTTTTTATTACATTTCGACCCTAAAACGTCTATTATGTAATCATAGAGCCTACCTGTAAATCTTTTTTTTTATCCGAGCTCCCCGTTCCGTTTGGGCGTTAAGTAACTTTTACCTATATAATATATATATAATATAAATTATATATATATATATATATATATAAATATATTATATATATACTATATATTATATATATATAATATTAATATATGCCACATCCCGAAACACTAGCATGTAACTTAAAGACTTATAACAGCTACAACGAAAATAAAATATCACTTTGATTTAAGCAACAATTTCATCGCTAAAACTTAAAAAAAAAATTATTTTATAAATATTATTAATATACACTTAAATATTAGTATAATCTTAAGTCTGGCAAGCGTATGCTCTCATCGACCTTCCACCTGCAGTAATACGAAAGCAAGAGTTGCCAAATATGCTTTATTTTATTTGCCTCTGGCGAAAAAGTCATTTTTTCTTTTCTTTCCTTTTAGTAGTGCCACTTTGGTACACACATCGGACCAGTCCCCCCCCCGTCACGGGAGAAACCCCGACTCTCCATCTTTGTGGTTTACCCTGGTATCTGTAGCTGAAAAAAGAAAAAATTCAACATTTGCACTTTGCGCCTCCCCGGGAGTACAAGCTTCCTTCGTATTCTCTATATGATATATATCTATATTTTCCCCACGCATCTTTAACAACGGTAGAAGAAACAAAACTCATCAATGTCTCTTATAAGACAATCACCATCCATAAATTATTAATTTTAATTCAAGGGTAACGAATGAGCTTCACTCAAAGTAGAGTGTATTGTGCTATTGCTTTCTCAGCAACAGAATCTTTGATAAACATTATTGTTTACAATGCCTCTAGCAATAATTCAAATCTTTTTTCAAAAACTGCGGGATAAAAATTAATTACTAGGATCCCAATGATGAAGCCCTGACACTTTACTTCAGAGCATCTTTCTATACCCTTTCTCATTTTGATTAGACAGCTGCATCAAGTTGAATTTAATATACTTTCATTCACACACTTCTTTAAAGTTTTTTTTTTGTCTGAACCAAGATTAAACCTTTTATATCACTCAACATTCTTTGTCAGCTAAATCTAATGCAAAAAATAAGGGAACCCCTCCACTCTCTTCCTCTCTCTCCATCATTCTCCACTCCACTGCCACCCCCCTCCTCTAATTCTTTCATAATCCATCCATATACAAATTGAATAACCAAGGAACATAACACATCCGCTATAAATATTAAACCAATCACTTCGAAACCTATTATTCTTACACACGCCTTCACTAGCGTCACAACCTACTTTTTATTCCATGAAATTTACCAGCACACAATATACGTACTAACACCTGCCATAAGTTCCTATTAACCTTCATACGCTGTTGAAAAATCCGTAAACTAAATGTCAATTTATTCTTCCCATCCTTCATTTTCCCAATCATTTTTCAATGTAAAGATTGATCCACACATCCTTCTCTACCACTTCTAAACGCACCTTGTATCTCAACAATCAACCCTTCAGTCACTCAACGCACTCTTAATCGACCAGATACCAGCATAGATCCACTTCTGTAAAAACCAAATCACTCTCTGTTGGACCCCCTCTCATGTAGGGGTGACTGGCAATGAAACTGCAGAGTCTAAAGTAGCCTCTTCCTCTTTCCGTAGCTGTCCTCGGTATCTTCCAGTTTATTCAACAAGGTCGTATTCCATAGACTGATTACT
>JABUQX010018315.1:0-27500 GCA_015478945.1 Trachelipus rathkii
AAGGACCTGTAGATGAAATAAATCGTGCAAAAAGCGAAACTTGCGCAGTATCATTTATGCCACAAGACTGGTTAACTGCTATTGATAAAGCTGAAACCAATTTAAGATCTTCGACTTGCTGGTTGGTTATATTCGAAGACATTTTGAGCGTTCTATCTTTCACTGCTTTAGCAGACAATTTTTAATTTTTATTTTTTTTAGAATATCTGCTTTGTTCTTAAAATCCCGAAGCTCTTCGGATGCATTTATAAAACAACTTTTATGTTTCCGCCGTCTGTATATGGTTTTTCTCTCTTAGCAATCTCTTGACTAACAACAAAACTTGCAATATTAACATTATTGGAAGATTACATCCATTAATTAAATACAGAACTTGATTTTTCTTGACTCTTATGAAGTTCCTCAACTGCTTTCTTCCTTGCATCACCGACAGGATATTTAGTACTAAATGACAAGTGTTTAGCTGTAAAGTGTGTCTCCAAATTTGATTTCTTGCTATACGCCAATTTTTCCTTACAAATAAGAGAGGTTGGAAGGCCATTTAAGTTTTGAATAAACGCGAAAGTCTCGATTCATTCAACTTTAAATTCATGGTTTTCGTCTTCCTTTTTTCTTTGCTTCTTTGTAGTCATCTCAAACAGGGCACCTAGAAAAATGTTTCATTTTATAATTGTCGTAGATAGAATAGCATTACTTATTCTATTTACAAATTTATATTATCTTATATATATTTTTAACCCCAGTGAATAATAACAATAAACTATCTTCCTTACAAAACGATAATAATAATAAAACCACCAACACAAAATAATTACAATTCTTAAATTGATGACAAAAATACCTGTAGGATTTACAGCTGGTTGAAAAAATATAGAACTTTATGCTTCGAGTAGACACTTTTGTCACACGCGCGCGATTTGCGGACGCGACTAGCACTCGGAAGTAATATATTGTAGAACACGATGTAAAGATACGATTTGACGATACACATACTTTTAATCTTTCTGGAAATTTTTTTCATTAGGTCACTTAGAGACACTAGCCTAAAGAATAAAGACACAAACATCAATTAGTATATAAAAGTAGAAATAAGTAACCAGTCCATCACGAGTTTCAATTACACGTGGTATTTGTGAAGAGCCACACTCAAGGGGCCAAAGAACCGCATGTGGCTCGCGAGCCGCGGTTTGCCGGACCACTTCGTAGGGTAATAAAACAAAACCACACCCGTGCTGCGGTCGACCTTCCCAACAAAGGATAAAAGGATTAAGACCCATACATTAATGCCAAATTCTGTAAACAACAAGAAATACCTACACATGGGAATATTCCATGAAAAAAGGACCCCTTATTAATAGCCAAAAGGGTGCAAGAGGGTAGAAGAGAGAAATAGCTACATCTGACAGAGAAAGAAGGTTACTCAAATAATCTAAAACGAAAAGTATTTTCCCATCACAGACTAAAAAGATAGATGAAATAAATGATATTCTCGCTGAAGATACTCGAATAAACTTAATTCAACGCTATAATGAAGCTCATCTTGAATTGATAAAGCGCTTCAAGAAAGAAATTAATTATGAAGACATTAGTAGAGACCAATTAGAAGATGAATACATAAATCGCTTACTTAAAAATAAAGAAAAAAGTTCACTAGTCATAAAGAAACAACCCTTCTGGTTTAAGAAAAAGGAAATTTCCCTCTACGTGGACACCTCTCTGAATTATGCTAGAGTCATTCTCCCAGATCAACATATTGACGATATTATACGGATGACTCACTTCCAAGGACACCTAGGGATTTCTCGGTGTCTCACGGCACTAAAGGGGGACTTTGTGTTCTGCAGTATGCATAAGAGAGTTAAAGCCCTTGTAAGAAGTTGTCCTCAATGTCAAATAGGGAAGACAAGCCGCAGCATAAACCCTATTTACGGAAAATATAAAGAAGTTTCCTACAAATTTCAAGATTTAAACTGTGATATATTGAAATTACCGGTCTGTAGAGGGTACAAGTACTTATTAACCCTCATTGATAGGTTCTCTCATTACGTGTGGGCCTTTCCCTTAAAGGATATCACCAAAGAGACAGTTGTTAAAACATTAATTAATCAGCTAATTCCGATGTGTGGAGTTCCCAGCAATCTCATCACCGACAGAGGTGGAAATTTTACATCACATTTATTTGAAAGCGTGTGTAAACTGTTAGGAATAATGCATACAACAACCGCTAGTTACTCACCTTTCAGTAACTCCAAGGCAGAAGTAACCCATAAGATGATTCTAACCAGTTTAAGAACCATGTTAGCTGAACCAGGTATGGAGAGTCAAGGGTGGTTAGACGTTTTACCATTCGTCTTATTCGCACTTCGGCTCGCTCCTATCTCAGAATCGGGCATCTGTCCCAGCAAACTGATGTTCGGGCAAGAGATAAACATTCCTGACGGCTTGATAGACCCTTCTCTCCCAGACGGACCAAAAACCTATGATAATTATATTGAAAAACTGGCAGGACTCATAGCCAAACCGCTCTCCCAGAGAACTAACTTAAGAAACAGAAGTGTGTTCGTTCCCCGAAATTTAAAAGATGCAAAATATCTACTGGTAAAGAGTCAACAGTACAATCGTGGTAAATTCTCTCCAAGATTCCACGGACCTTATAAAGTCGTAAAGATCACTAACAATAACGCTCATATTATAAAGGGAGATAAAGTGGTAGTAGAAAATCTAAGAAATGTCAAAATTTTCTATAATCTCGTTCCTGACCCTCAAAACCGCAAGAAAAACGCGGAATAAAAGAAGTAGAGAAAAGAAATGAGGAACTGAGGTAAATATCTCTTGAGGAAAATAAGAGATTAAAGACGTTATTATGGTACTTAATACGAGAACCAAAGTGGTTAAAAATGGTATTAAATATACATATTGTAAGTTCTTTCTCCTTCCACGAGTAGTATTTCACCTGTTCTTCCCCTTTCCTCCACTTTATATTTCATGTATCCAATCGAAGGAGGGTGAAAAGTATCTCTGTGAAGTCGAAAACAGGGGCCTCACCCCTGTTCTCCGAGGCAGAGATCCTTTGTTGCACTCGAGGGCCACCAGTCTAAGGTGAAATTACGTTAGGGAATCCTTGTAAAACAATAGCATGCTTGTCTTAGAGTGTATGCAACTCTGTAAGAGACTATTGCAAGTCTTCTGCATATCACTTTGCATAAATGGTGGTCTGCTTCATACTTACATAATGTACATTATTTGAAAGTCAAGTGTTTGGCGCCTCTTTTCCTTCTCAAAGGAAAATAGGGCCAAACAAGCGAGGCTGTGATTGGTGCCTGGGTCCAGATAGGACGCCATCAAATCACCCTCGGGAGTATCGTAGAGAACCTCATAGCGTGAGGATGCCCTACACAAATTGTTAGATTTAACCAAAGGCCGGCAGGTCTATTTAGGATAGGAAATTAGTGCATTATCTTATTAGTTAGTCGGTGTAATTCATTATAGTGCTAACGTTGATATATGCCCATCCATCACTTAATCCAATTATTTAATGAAAATCATCTTTGTATTGTTATCTAACTATCACAAATAAACCAACTACGAGGAAAGTGCTCTAATTAACCCCCATTCTATGACTGTCGAAGTGATTTCGGCTATATATGATATATTATTATATATATCTATATATATATTATATATATATATATAATATATATATATATATATATAAATAGTTTAATTTAGATATATATTGTAATATATCTAATATGAGAGAGAGAAAGAGAGAGAGAGAGAGAGAGAGAGGAGAGAGAGGAGAGAGAGAGAGAGAGAGAGAGAAGAGAGAGAGAGGAGAGAGAGAGATGAGAGAGAGAGAGAGAAGAAGAGAGAGAGAGAGAGAAGAGAGCTCAGTTGTTACTGAAATGTATTTTGCTGAAATAATAACCTTTCTTTTTCACACACAAAGTCTGAAATTACGAATTTTTAGTCATAATTACACTTACGGACATTAGTTAAATAAAAATCATAAATTTATTCACACATTGGTCTTTTCAATATTATTAAATGTTAAAATATAAATAAGGTGAAAATTAAATAGAAGTTTTGTAATATATTTGTTTTTCAATATATATATATATATATATATATATATATAATATAAGGAAAAAAGGAGACATCTGACAAGAGAAAAAAGCTATAAGGTCGCCATATTTAAAACTATATTTCGTCTGTAGACAAGGCTTTTAGGGTAATCAAACTAATCGTGATTAGATAGTTTTTAATTCCTTATTTTACCTCTTTTCACAACAAAATATATTGAATCATTGCACTTATATAATTAACATTCCAAAATAACTCTAATTATCTTAATACTCCAAATATTAAAAGCCGTTATAATAACAATATAATTACAATATGATTGAAGGGCAACACACATCTAAAAGGGAAAGAGAAAGGGGAGCACCCTGAATATCGACTCATAAACAATGGCCAACACATATTTATTCGCATTTATATATATAAATATACAGATGCATACAAATAGGTAATTACCATTGAAATTTATTATTTTCTGTAAAACAATCATGAGCATCATATGTACATTTATATTTATTAGTCTATAGATATATATACGACGCTCAATAATTAATATTATCACTTACCAATAATGATAAGGGAAGAGAATTTGGATGGCAACAGAGCCGATGATATTGACACAAGGCGTCAACATTAAATATTATAAATCATAGTGGAAAACATCACTAAATAAAGTATAAAAGTTTTAAGCACTGAGTTAATGCCTAACCTATTTAAAATGAAAAGAAAAATGAATATAAAATAAATTTATATTAACAATATCACAACACACAAAAACATCCGCCGATCACTGAAGTCAGTTACAATTGACTCAGTTTCTAGGGCGTTAGATGAAATACGAATTAGATTGACTTGAGGTAAAGTCACGGGAGTAGTGACTTGATATAAGCTCCCTTCTTTACATTGAAATTTATGGAAAACTTATTAATTAAAATTAATTTTAATTAATTTTGTAGGTCAATCTAATATACACTAACGATTTCATCTTCCAATACTCTAAATTTAATCAGAGATTTGAAGATAAAATTTGCAAAGATGATAGTAAGAGAATTGAAAGTGTATGCAGTTAGTTGTAAAGTATTCAGTCAGTCGATCAGTAATTGTTATCGTTAAAGGGAAGTATAATATAGTTAGTAAGCAAGTTATTTAATAAAAGAATGATGCATTATTATTTTATTTAAATTTGTTAAAGCATACTATTTATTATGAATTTAATATAAAGAAAATTTTCAAAGTGCATAAACTTTTAAAAGCAAAAAAAAATCCAAGCTAAATTAAGCAATACTAGAAAATGTAATACGATTAAAGCATAACATATAAAGCAGATACATAATTCTAAAGTAATTCATGCATTTCGTAACATATATTTTTGTTTTGTATTTTCTCAAAATTTTTCTATTTTTATTTTCTTTTCTTGTATAAGATAACATGGAACATGTTAAAACTATAATATAAGGTAACATATAAACGTATAAACGATTACAACCTATTGGACAATTACTACTAGTACATAATTGGTACAGACAAGAACTCACAACGTAAGTATCTTAAAATTAACAATGACCTAGTAGGACGGACAATAGTACTCACAGGTACTGACTCGATAAACATTTACCTATTAGGACGGACAATAACACTTACAGTACGTAAGTAAGTTGCAAGCAACAGAAACTCACAAGTACACAAGTGTAATTGATAACATGTAAGACATAAACAATGTCACTAATTCTAACTTCAAACTTAACATGGAAGACATACACAATGTTATCAAACATGAAATGTAAGACTTACAAAGTATTATCAAACCAATAAAGTTCGAAAAACTTAAAATTAATTGTGGAACATAAAAATTCAATTTTTATGAAAGAGCAAAAAAAATCTATTTACAATATATACAACTTAACGAATTGTAAATTCATTAATATGGAACACGGTAAAGATTTTTATGTTCCTGGTTTTTATTATTATATTATATAGTATTTTAGTTAATTTGTTTTTATTTCTAATTGGGATCTACAAAAGTAGAATTTTCAATAGAAATATAGATTATTTTGTAATTTATTTTCTTCGTTTTGGAATAGCTCCCTTCTTTTTGGGATCTATTGTAGTACTAGTTGAAGTACCAGGGATATTATCTACATCCGTAATTGGAGTAGAATGAGAAGGATAGAATATATTTCTTGGATAAGTTCTCTGAGAATACGAAGGAGTATTGTATTGTAAAGAACTAGTAAATTTAGGAGATAATTTAGGTGGAAGCTTGGGTGGAAGCTTAGGTGGTAATTTAGGAGGTAACTTCGGAGGAAGTTTTGGTGGAAGTTTTGGATATAACTCCGGAGGGGAGTCATCATAGGGGAATTGTTCCAATACTTCAGAAACAGATCTAGAACGTACACGAGGATTCGGAGTCCAAGATATTGTAGAAGGATCTATCTCATAAAAAGAAGGAGTATCGGGATTCACAGGAGGGGGAGACTGCTGTCTGGCATGACTACGCAATCGCATGGGTGAAGAATCCCGAGGACCATGGAATTGAGGATGTGGACGATAAGAAGGATCTTTACGTCTGTCATCTCTAACATTTACTTCTTCAGGAGAAGAAGGGGAAGTATCTACATTCGGATACTCATCGTAATAACGAATAGGTGGTGGAAGTGCAATAGCACCATTATCAGGATCATCTGGTGAAGATGGTGAATTACTATCATGCATAGAAGATCTTCTAGAAAGAAGAGGCGAACTATGAAGAGAAGTAGAACCAGATGTATATGGAGTACGAGGAGAGGATAGTTGGGGAGAACTATGGGAAATGTTTCTCCTCAGAGAATAGGTAGTAAACGGATCAAAATTTTGATTCGTAGGGGATTGCACAGATGAATGTCCTGAAGGAATTCTCTGTGTTGTTTGTTGATGCTGAGGAGGTGGTATTTGTCTCGGAGTAGAAGGCATAGATAGGGGAAGTGAAGACTCTGGGGAGATAGGAGTCACACTCAACCTAGGTGCAGGATGTGCAGCATTCGGTGCAGTAGGAGACATCTCAGGTCTTCTCTGTGCAACAGGTTGTTGTTCTTGCCTTGGAGACTGATGGGTTTCTTGAGGTGCAACTCTTGGCTGGTGTTCATGCCTAGGTGCCGGTTGGGGCGCTTGAGGAGCATCTCTAAATACCACATACTCAGTATAAGCATTATTATCAGGTGTGTCATCATCATCATCACCTGAATTGTCCCCCCTTCGCGGTTGAAAACGACGTCTAGGTGGTGGAGGGGCAGGAGGTGGATTAGCACGCCTAACATTTTGTTGTAATGGATTATAATATTTCCATTGGGAAGAAAAGGAATTGTCGGCAGTTTTTACCACAGGCATGGGGAGGATTTTTAAATTGTCCACATGTGACACAAATTCCTTATTGGTAACTAAACAACGAAGTTGATATTTGTTATATTTTAAAACACCTACAACCAAATACGGCCCGACCCATTTCTTAAAAAGCTTGGGCGATAAATTGGGAGGTTTAACAGCAAGTGTATAGACATAATCACCTATACGAATAGGACGAATTGGGGCTTTAGAATGTTGCTGTTGAGCAATTCTAAATGTTTCTTTTTCCAGTTTTTGACGAGCTAAATCTCGAATAGATGCTGCTCGTTCAGCCATTTCCGCGTTAAAATCATAGAGATGATCTTTAAGAGGATTAGGCTTATTAACAAACGGAGAAACATAATTAGGAAGGTCATAAGGTAATCTACGAACATAGAAATGTAACAAAAAGTGAGGTGTATTTCCGATAGAAGAGTTGTAAGTAGTATTTAAAGCAATTTGAGCAAAAGAAATATACCTACTCCAGTCGTCTTGTTTAGAAGAAACATATTGACGGAGATAATCTTCTACACGACGGTTTTCTCGCTCCACGAGGCTATTTGAGGAGGGATGTGTCGAACGGAAATAGTGCGGTTCTTTATGTTCCAAGTTTTACAAACTTCATTAAAGAACTGGGAAGTAAATTCACCTGCGTTGTCACTGACTAAAATTTCTGGAACAGAATGATTTACAATGACTTTATTCAAAAGAGCTTCAGCTACAACCTTGCCATCACGAGTTGAGACAGGGCAAAGTTCGCAGTAGCGAGTTAAAGCGTCTTTAAAAACTAAAATATACCTTGCACCGGAAAATTTACATTTAGGAAGAGGACCTATAGTGTCCAAATGAACCCTAGAAAAAGGTAAGAAAGGAAGAGGATAAGAATTGATAGCTACTGGATGAGGTTTCGAACCTTTTACTTCAATACAAGAAATACACTGTTTACAGAAAAATGAAATATAAGCTGAAAGCCTAGGGAAAGTGTATAATTCTCTGATTCGACGTTCAGTGCGTTCAGCACCTGGATGACCAGCAGATAAGGTATTATGATTCAAAAATATTATAGTATATATTAATGAATCTGGAATTTCTATCAAATACTTATTTTCTTTCGTAATGAAATAAAGAATACCATTTATAATGATATGTGGAAGACAACTATCAGGAACAGGAGAATTTTCAATCTCATTTATTATTTCTGATAGTCTACGATTTCTTCTCTGTTCATGGAAAAGAACATCTTTTGTGAAATGATGATATATTCTCGTATCAGCGAAAGCTAAGGGAATAGGATTTTGACGAAGTAAACCTATACGAGAAGGAGAAGAGGTCTCTCGAGAATATGTAATATTCGAAGGAGAAGGGGGAAGAATTTCCTCTTCTTCACCAGAAGAAGGTAGATGACCAGTATTTGGAACAGGGTTTCTACTTAAATAATCGGGAACGACATTTAATTTACCTTCTTTATAAATGATTTCTGGCTTAAAAGATTGAATTTTCAAATTCCATCTTTCTAATCTGCCAGACAATTGTTTATGACGAAATAGATGAACTAAGGCAGCATGGTCAGTATAAATTTTTAAGGGATAACCAAAAATGATAGTTCTGAATTTAATAAGACCATGTACTATAGCTAAGGCTTCTTGCTCTGTAACACTATAGTTTAACTCTGCCTTATTCATCATTTTTGAAGAAAAAGCAATAGGTTTTTCTTTACCATTGTCATCTAATTGGGATAGAACAGCACCGACACCGTAAGAAGACGCGTCAGTACTTAATATAAAAGGTTTAGTATAATCGGGAAAGGAAAGGGCAGGATCCATAAGTAAAAGTTTCTTCAGAGTGTCATAAGCGGTCTGTTGCTCTAACTGCCAAGAAAATGGAACATTTTTCTTTAATAAGAGAGTTAGGGGCTGCGTAATTATTGAAAATCTCGGGATTAAATTGCGAAAATAATTATAGAAACCCAGCAAAGCCCGTACTTCATGGACATTCTGAGGTATTTTGAAACCTTTTAAAGCTTCTAGTTTGACTGGATCCGGAGATAAACCTTTTTCACTAATTTGAAAGCCTAAGAAGGTGACACTGCTCTTAAAGAAGGAACATTTCTCAAGCTTTACTTTAAGGTTGGCTACTTTCAAGGCATTAAAAACCTTGGAGAGGTGTGAATAATGAGTAGGGATATCCTTACTGAAAATTAGTATGTCATCTATGAACAAAAGACAAACAACACCTAGTAAGCCGGACAAAGCCATTTCCATTGTTCTTGAAAAGACAGAGGGCGAATTGCACGTTCCCTGCGGCATCCGTAAATACTCATAGTGCCCTCTAGTAGTAGAGAAAGCAGTTAGGTGTCTAGAATCCTCAGAGACGCTAAGATGTGAAAACCCACTAAGGAGGTCCAAACAACTGAAGATGCGCGCGCTGCCTATGAGCGACAGGCTTTCTGCAATGCTCGGCAGGGGAAAGCGATCTGGGATGGTGAAGGAATTGGTTTCCTATAATCCACCACTACTCTCATTTTTCCGCCTGTCTTTTTCGGTATAAGAAGAAGTGAGGATGAACTAGCAGAAACACTGGGAGTAATATATCCTTTCTCTAAACTATCTTCAACCCATTCATCAATGATCTCCATGTATTTGTGTGGGAGACGATAGGGTCTGGTGTAGACATATGGAGGACTGCCTTCTATAAGCTTAATGGAAAATTTATTCAATTTACAAAGACCAACAGGATCATCGGCCAGAGCAATTGAATCTCTATTCTTCACTAAAAAGGTCAACATCTCTTCTAATTGAGATGTATTGTTCAATACATATTTATTTGAATCTTTACTAGACTCTGAAAGCAATATTTCACGGTAAACTTCTCTAATTTGAGAATCAGAAAGATTTTTGGAAGTAGTAACTGCATTTATAAAATCATTATCTGCAGAGGCTTCATTTTGCTTGTAAAGTAATGGAGAAGCTGTTGTAAGATAAGTGTGATTATCAAAGTTAATAGTATCAGCACTTAAATTTACTAATTCCAATAATATTTTACCGTCAGTGCACATAGATAACGTATTACCAAAGAAGAGTGTACCTGAATTTAAGAAATCATTTTTACTTTCTGTGATGAGAGCTATGTTCTCCGGAGGAGAAGCATGGATATCAGACTCAACTTTGACTGGAAGAATGTACCTAGAGTACGGTAAAATCCGAACAGCTGAAGAGGAGTACACTTTATATGATAAATCATCATCTATCTCAACATTTGGTACCTCTGAAATGTCATTTGAATACATTCCAGGAATTTTACATTGTAAATTTGCTTTAAAAAGAGGATTTGAACGTATTGATTCACTCTGAAGAGTATGTTGAGGCATAGGTAGCTCAAAAGATGAATTTAAAAGAGAATTAGGCAACTGATCACAATCTGCACTTTTGCCATTTTGTCTCAATATGCCTCTATTTGAGTCCTGTAATGATCCTATGGCCGTGGAACGTCCATAAAACGAATCAGGATGATAAAAAGGATCGGAGTTAGAATCTACACTGAAGATTTTTCTTTCACAATCGGCTTTATTAGTACCCAGGAACGGTACTGAGGGCATGTAATGTCCTAAATTTGAATTATTTTGAAAATTATGAGAATAATGTCTATTCTGGACATTCAAATTATTTAAATTATCCCGATAATTTACTCTATTTGTATCTAGAAGAGGTACATTAGACATGTAATGTCCATAATTAGAGTTTTCGCGAGGAAATTTAAACTGATCAAAATCTTCACTTATGACATGTTTGGAAAAACGGACTTTCTTCTCTCTATTATTTGAAGTTGAAGAAGGATAAGTGTTATAAGATCGATCATAATGATTATTTTCATAATTATACAACTGATCAGAACTTGTACCTTTGGCATCTTCTTTTAAATTGGCCAATATTGCCCTATGGGAACCATTGGAAGGCATTTGAGGTACTACAGAAGCTCTGGGAACTGAATAAGGAGGAAAATCAAAATCTGTAGCAGTTGCAGTTTTCTGAAGCTTAGCCCTTTTTATACTGGAGTGAGCTCCAGATGGGGCAGTATAACCAGAAAAATTGTGTGAAACACGATTAGAATCTTGATGAACCCTTTTCCCTGTTGAGTGCTGCTGTTTCTTACAGTTGTCCAACAACTTTCTTTGTTCTAAAATAACTTCTTCTGAAGTTAAACCTGTTTTATTTCGACTTATATAATCCATCTCATCGGAGAGAGGACTATAATAATTTTCGCGGAAGACTCTCGTACGCGTCGCGCTCGAATTATTATCGCGGTAACCGTTAAATAACGAATGAGAATTGCTTAAGATCCCTCGGGGAGGTCGTGAACCTAAGCCTTCGGCACCAGGCGACCTTTCTCGTAGAGAAAGATTCCCTGTACTTTTAAAATTGCTTAAACCACTGTCTAAGCCTTCGGCACGTGTATCTTGTAAAGATGCACTAGAAACTTCGGCAGAAGAAGATCCTAGAAAAAGATCCCCCCTGGGTGTAATATTAGAGCCTCCTCGAAGAGGTGCTCCTGAGTTTCCAACAGCGTGAAGCCTTGAAAAGGAAAGGAGTGTTGTCTCCTCGTAGAGGAGTACCAGAAGTTTCTTTATAATTAGCCCTATCTAAATAGGAAGATCTCTGAAAAGAATCCCTACCGTAGGTCCCGATAATTCCTTGATCAGGGGAATTAAAGGCGCCAGGAGGAGGGGGTTCCTTCAAAGATCTGCCATTCTCCTTAAAATTATAATTTTCCTTAAATCTAAAATCATTTTGACTATGCATGTTTGGTAAATGTCCATGTGAACTATATGTAGGATGTGTATGTTGTGGAAGGCTGCCTTCAATGTAATTGAAAGGTTTTTGTTTATCCGAACGTTTCGAATAAGAACGTATAGCACTTATGACTAACGGTATATCACGCACTTTCCTTCCAGAGTCATTACACACATGCACTATATCATGCTTAGCGTTTATTAAAATAGGCAACTCTTTTAATACATCTGTTCCAATCAATACATCTTGAGAAAACGAGGAAGAGTCATCAACTATATAAAAGCGTGCAAGATAATATTTCCCATTTAAGATTATATATAATTCTGTAAGACCATAAACTTTCAATTTTTGGCCCGATATAGATCTTAAATCTAAGTCCACAGGGAGTACAATTGGTTTATCTTCCTTTTTAGGGGAAGCCATGCATAGTTTCTTGTAAAAAGAATGCCGGATTATACTTCGACATGCTCCGGAGTCAATCATGGCATCTGTATTACATACGTAAGCATTATTAGTGGTTAATTGTATAGGTAAACTATATGCTATCCCTTTCTCCCTAGGGGAAGAAGTGGAAAGAATATTAAAAGAATTAGGGACAGAAAGATCATCGTCTACCAAAAGAGCAGATATTTCTGTAGGAAAATAGGTAGTAGAAGGGACGAAGTCTTTCTGACAGACTCCTAAAGAATTATTTTCGTCAGATATCGGAGTCGGAAAATATCCAACTACTGGTAAAAAGGGGGGGTCCTCAGAGGGAGGACTCCTCATTCTGTTATCATAATGAGGGTAATATGACCGATTATAATCTTCTGAATGGTATATAGGCGAGGGGGAGTGATCATAGTTTTCCGAAGGAATTCTATTATCATGCATATCACTTATAGCGCTTATATTTTGACGTCTATTATAATTATTATAATTATTATAAGAGTTATAATAAGGACGGTTATTAGTAGAAGCGGTCATATTCCTTTGAGGCATGCGTGAGTTATAGTAAGTGGAAGGATAAGAGAAATTAGAATTAGGTGCATTAGGAGATCTGAAAGATTGAGAGCGAGCATAATTAGGAGTGAAACGTTGGTTATAAGAAGAAGAAGCTTGAGGAGAAGCCCGAGAAGCATTATGCACTACTACGTTGCCTCCCTTCTGATCCCTTCTTCCACCATTCCTGTTATTATTCTTCTTTCCATTATTTTTACTCTTAACCCTCTCCTGTGTCTGCTGTGCCTGATTTCTCTGTTTACCTCCATCAGGAGATAAATTCTTGACCCTTTTTAACGCTCGGGGACTCTGATAATCCCAGGAAGAACCTCTACACGCGTCTTGCGTCCCTCTAGGATGATACCCCATGCAAGTCGAGCAGTATTGTCTATAACGACACTCGTCAGTTTTATGCCCGAAACGTTCGCATCTCCAACACTTAGGTCTGTCTACCGTTCTTCTCACATTGGAACTGGCATCATTAACTTGAGAATTTTCCGTAGGAGATTCTGCCTGAAAGGAGCGTACGTTCTGACTATGTCGAGAAGGGTTGGATGATCCTCCTTGAAAAGGTTTTGAAATAGCATTGGATGTTTTTGCTATATATTTTTCAATTTGAGAGGTGAAGGACAAATTTACATCAAAATATTCAATAACTTTCGGCTGGAAGTGTTTAGGAATATTTTTGTACACTTTAGAAAATATTAATGTCCTTTTTAATTTGTCTGAAAGCTTCTCTCCATTTTGGGCATAAAAATGTCTCTCAAACTCTTGTACTGCCTTGGACACTTCTGTGGCATACGAGATGAGAGGACTGCTACGGTTCCAATTTATTTCATCTATGACGTTGCAAGTACTAAAAGCAGATTCGGCCGTTGGCGGATCAAGAATTTTTAGAAGGTTTCTTGCGAACTCATTCCATGTTTTTGCGAACCTCAGCTCTTCATGTTCATTCATAAATTCTCTACATGAACCTTTAGCGTCGACATATCTTGAATAGGAAGCTAACTTTTTCTCATCAGTATCTATTCCATCTGCTTTAAAATAATCTTCCATGCATGAGAGCCACTTCCGCACGGATACCCCAGTAAAAACCCCTTTTGAGTCATACCCTTCAAGCGTCGGAACGGGGTACCTCGAGTTATAGAACCGGTGAATGTTGCCGGGGGTCGGAATCACATTTTCATGGTGAGGTCCATGAATAGGTTGGTTATTAGGTGCAGTAGGACCGGTTGGGAAGGATGGAAGAGCAGAGGGAATTTGCTGTTGCTGATAATAATGATAAGTGCCTGGTATACCTAAGTAAGCGTTATAAGAAAGGCGTAGGAATAGCTTAAATAAGTGTAAGGATAGAAGAGCCCTATGTTAGCTTTATCTTGAATGATGGGGGCAGCCCCATGCAACATGCTGTTCAGGCCATGTATTAGGTGTACTATGGTGCATAGAAGAGAAAAGATTAGAGGTACGTTGTAATGGAGTCGAGGTAGTTAACTACTTGTGGGAATACCACATAGGTCCTCCAAGTGGGGGCTTGGAGAGCACCATCAACTACTGCATCCTGCTGTACTTGGAATAGTATCGGTACCGCTCACAGAAGAGAGGGTATTGGCAGCAGAAGTAGTAGTTATGGTAGTGGTAGTAGTAGTAGTAGCACTACCCTCAGTAGTCTCATTCTGTTGATCGTCAGTCATGGTGAAAGAGTTTTGAAAAATATATAGACAATATATATATATAATATATATTATATATATATATATATATATATATATAATATATATATATATGATATAATATATATAAATATATTATATATATATATATATATATATATATATATATATATATTATTATATATATATATATATAATATATACAAAAATTAATATTTATTTCCTTCCTTTCCTCCAATTCCTCTCTTTTCACTTATATATATATATATATATTAGAAAATATATACATATATAAATATGTAGTGCTCAACATATATGTGAAAAGGTTATCCAAAGAAAATAAAGGTTTCGGAGGCTATGCATATTATATATATAATATATTATATATACTATATATATATACAGGCCTATATATATATATACATATATATTATATATATATTATATATATATATATATTAAATATATATATATATATATATAATATATATATAATATATATATAATTATATATATTTATTATTTATATATATATAATATATATATAATATATATATTATGAAAAGAAAGAATATACATTAAAAGAAAAGAAAGAAAATTTCCTCACTCCTAAAAGTAATTAATACTACTTAAATAGGATAAAAGGATCTTCTTTCCTTCTTTGAGGAATTCTTTGAATTCCTTTTTCTAAAACAAAATTGATATATTTATGAGAAATATATGAATTTTGTGAAATATAAAAGAAAAAGGGTAAAAACTCAAGATCTTGAGATTTAAAACTCAAGAACTCAAGAAATCTCAAGATCTAAAACTCAAGATCTCAAGACTCAAGAACTCAAGAAATCTCAAGATTTTGTAAATCAGAGTTCATTACTCTTTCCTTTTATAAATGTCGAATTGCAAAATTCGAAGACAATGGAATTTTGCTTAATGACATTTTATTGAAGTTCTATTTTATTAGTAGTCATCTTAATTTTAACATAAAAGAATTTGCTTAATTTGTTGGTTATTAATATCACCAAGGATTGTTGGTTGCTTGATTTGTTGGTTGGTCGGTTTGTTGGTCGGTTGACCAGCAATGTTGGCTCTTTCTTTAGAAAGTCGACCAACAATTTTGCTGATTTAATTTCAGCCAACAATTTTTATCAATTCTATTATTATTATTATTATTATTATTATTATTATTATTATTATTATTATTATTATTATTATTATTATTATTATTATTATTATTATTATTATTATTATTTAACAATGACAATAATAATAAGTAGTATGAGGAGTCTTTTATCTTTTGAGATGACTCTACTTATATTTTCTAGTCAAGGGAGTCCTGACTTGGAGATTCACTGTCCCGCCTCTTGTAATAGCGGTATTAGTGGTAGCGATCTTTCCGAAGGAAAGGAGTGGCCTTATACTTTCATATTGGCGGTCTTCATGGTAGTGATGGTGACGTAGTCGGAGTAGTTACTTTTACGAATGGAACCTCGTACAACAACTCTCTCTCACTCCATGTAGTCAGTAGAAATCATTAGTAAATCATATATATATATATATAATAATTTATATATATACAACTTTTAGAGTAATAAATTGCAATTATAACGACTTCTATTTTAGAGGAGTTTTTATTTTGGAATGAAATTTTTGATGGCAATTTTTAAGAATTGCATTCGTTGGTAGAAATACGTAGTTTTCTACTTTCTTTGAATATTAATTTATAAGTAAATTAATAGATGAGGTGGGGGGTCGGCAATGAAGATCGTAGAAAGGACGATGAAGTAACAACTATTGCAGGAAAAAAAAATAAAAAAAAATTTTCTTGTAGAAACTTTAGCAAGCGTTATCGAAGATAAGGAAGCATGTAGAACATCTGACAAGAGAAAAAAGCTATATAGGTCGCCAAATTTAAGACTATATTTCGTCTGTAGACAAGGCTTTTAGGGTAATCAAACTAATCGTGATTAGATAGTTTTTAATTCCTTATTTTACCTTTTATAACTCGAAATATATTAATAAAAAGAATTATTTCAATGCACTTAGTTATCTTTATTCCAGCAATTATTTAACATTCCAAAACACTCGGATTATCTTAATACTCTAAATTTAAAAAGTCGTTATAAATACAATATCATTACAATATGATCTAAGGCCAACACACATCTAAAATTAAAGAGAAAAGGGAAACACCCTGAGTATCGACACATATTATTTTCTGTAAAACAATCATGAGCATTGTATGTGCATTTATATTTATTAGTCTATAGATATACATACGATGCTCAATAGTCAAAATTATCACTTACCGATAATGAATTATCAATTATTAATTTTGGGTAGCAACAGTGCCAATCATTTAATGTAAGGGAAACGGTGAAAAATTGTCATCACTCTTAGATATATAAAACAAGTTTTTTAAGGCACGGAAATGTTAATGCCTAACCTAATTAAATATGAAAAGAAAATTTATATAAAACAATTTTATATTAACAATATTACAACACACACTAAAACATCCGCCGATCACTGAAGTCAGTTACAATTGACTCAGTTTCTGGGCGTTGGATAAAATACGAATTAGATTGATTTGAGGCAAGTCACGGGAGTGTGACTTGATATAAGCTCCCTTCTTTACATTGAAATTTATGAAAGACTTATTAATTAAATTTCATTTTATATAAATCTATATAGATATATATATATATTAATAAATTTTTTATAATATATAAAATATATATGTATATAAGAGAAAAATATATAAATATATATATATATATATATATATATATATATATATATATATATATATATATATATATATATATATATATATATATATATATATATATATAATTTTTAAAATATACATATATATATATATATCATTTATATATATATATAAGATATATAGTACATGATATTCTATATATCATATGTATATATAAATATATGTATAATTATATTATATATATATATATATATATATATATATATATATATATATATATATATATATATAATCTATAACAACTCCCAGGAAGAGCTTTCGCCCTGTCAGTTGGTCCAGCGTCTTCTCCTTCTGGCCCGAAACTCACAACCCTAGAACACTCCAGAAAGCCATTTTTCGGCGCAACGGTTTGGATGCTAGTCCTCGAGTTCAACACTCTCAGGTAGGGTTTTCGCCCTTTCAGTAGAACTAGCATCTTCTCCCATTAGGCCTCAAAACTCGCCTTCCTAGAGCTTTCCAGAGGAGCTTGCTTCTAGGCGCATAAGATACCAACGCTGGTCCAAGAGTAATGCAAGCAAAAGGAAAGGACCGGGTTGCTAGCCCTGTCGCCCTATAACCATGCGAAGAAGATCTTCATATGATCTGACCGCGACGAAACATCCAATCATTAATCTTCATCGATATCATTATTATTATTATGCAATGAAAATTCTTTTTTTCTTTCCTTGACTTCGCTGAATACTTTATCCATTTTCGACCAAATATCACCTAGAAGTAGATGTAATTATTTGTAATCCAAAATTATAATTTAAAAGAACTATTCCCAAATTTTTCTTCCTTCACAGAATATTTTAGTGAAAATCATATAATAAGACTGGAATAGAAAATTTTGTAGCTCCTCTAAAGTTTTAAATATTAATTTTGACTTAATTTTTATTTTGATTTTAATTTCGAAATATTTGATCAAATAAATTTTTTTAAAATATTTTATTCAGTTTGGTAAAATTTCTTCTTCACTTCTAAACAATAAAATGGCTTCAATTAATACATCAGTAACTCTCCTAGAGTTTTCATCTTCTTCAGTCTCTTTCCAACCCTTCTCTTGTTCTTCTCATTTCTTCCTTCCCAGCTGTTTCCAATACATCCAACTATATATATATATATATATATATATATATTATATATAATATTTATATATATGTTACCGGACTCGTTAACATTTGTAAATCAAATTTATAAAGATATATGTAAGTGCTACCCAGATTTCTGGTGCACAGCTGTAAGAAAAGCTTGTACAAAAAAGTCCTGTTGCCGAAATAACTGTTTCTTTCTTTATTTTTGTATAGTGTCAAGGTCACCGAGGTGCCGCTGTAACCAACGGCATGCCATGGGGATAGAGCCAGTTAGAAAATAGACCCGGGCGAGCTAACAGCTTTGCTCTCTCTCGGGATAATAATTTGTAAAGTTATCAAAGACACATTTAAAGAATAATTGATATTGTAGGAATAAATATTTCTTTTTGAACAATAGTTAAAACACTTAACTTGTGTTCTTGTAAAATAATCATTAGAAGTAATTAATAAAGAAATAACTAAAGAAGCGTTTCGCTATTCCAAAACTATTTTATTGTTTGCTATATCAAAGTGATCTCTTTAATAGGGCCAATTAATCATTATAGAGATCAGTCTTTGTTCATAGTTTTGGTGGACCCCAGTACAGTGACAAAAAACCCCCCTTTCTGATCTAGGGGGGCACATAACAAAGAAAAAAAAAAGTGGTGATTGTCAAAGTGAAAAGTGCCAATAAACAAATATAGTGCTAAGTGAAGTGACTCATATACTGAAAAAAAAAACAATTAAATAAGTCTTAGTGCGTTGGTACAATAGCTCTCATAAACTTTATTACATAACGATTAGCGTGAAGAATCCCGTTATTTTAAAAGTCGCTAGTCTTGTAAAAAAGAGCTCCATTTTCAAATAATATCACCGGCAAAAAAAAAAAAAGAAAAGAAAAGAAAATAAAGAAACGGTCAGAAGAGAATTTAACATGGCCTAGAGCCATAAAAAAAGTATTCCCGCAATTTAAGACCGGGAGGGTAGGGGAAAGTCCAAGTACTACACACAAAAGCATCTGCAGTTTCCCCCTCTTCCCCCAAATCTCCCATTCGAAGAGAAGAAAATGCGAACTCGGATGAGGAAGGGAGTCAGGACCTTCATACCCCGCTACGAGCAAGATCTGTTACCCCCACAGTCTCCCCCTCGTTGGGGGGGACTCCAAAGACCAGTCTGCCTATTGGAGCCATTCCAAAGTTAGATTTGCATAATATGATGACTTGGTTACACACAACGATTACCGTTTTCAAACTTAATGGAGTGGATGATCCAAAAGAACGAGTGAGAATATTAGCATCCGTCCTTCCCCATGATATTGTAGCTACCATCAAATTTCCATTGGGGGGAGATTGCTTTCAAAAGTTAATTGCCTCGATCGAGGAAGCTTACGCTCCCAACCTGAGGAGTCAAATTAGGGAAATTTTCAAAAAAGGAAGAAAAAAAGAAGAACTTCCTTCAGTTTACTTAGCAAGAGTTCGTGAGGTTATGGGAAGAATAGGATTCGATCTGCTTGCTGAAAACAGTGCTCCTTTTGTGCATGAATTGTTTATTAATGAGCTTCCATCTCGAATACAAGAAAGTTTAATGACTCTGGCAGACGATAGCAGTCTTGAAAAAATTACAAAAGTAGCAGATAACTTGTATAAGAACTTTTATAGGAACGACTACGAAACCCCCCATGATAGAAGAGGGAGAGAATATTGGGGGGCCGTGAATCATCTTCAAGGAGAACAGTTCCAAACACACGAGAGAGGCTCATATGGGGAGAGTCGAAATACAAACAACAACAACAACAACAATTCCCCAGTTTCAGAAGAGGCTAAAGTAAACAGAGAGTTCTTTCGAGAGATGAAAGGGCTTCTCAAGTCTCTCACCAAAGTCGCGGGACAGCTGAGTGAGGCTGCTGCCAAACCGACTCGAGCAGAAGAACAACCGTCTTTTCAAAATAGAAGAAATGCTCCTAGAGATCGTAAACAAGGCAACACTGTAAATGCGGAGTTGCTAGGCGAGTTATGTAAACCACACTCCAGATTTTTCTCGCCATAGAAGTTAGCACATGTATTCGGAATTCTGTCCTATGTATTCTTTGGTATTCCCGCCAAATAGAGAAAGTCAGCAAGCACATGAGTCAAACCCCCAAAGGAGGCAGGGAAACGCATCAGATCCCCCCTCGAACAGGAGTTAGAGGGGGAGGTGAATATTTTAGATGAAAATTATCGTATTTTTAATTATGGGAATTTTGCTGAAGTAAATAATTTGCATGCGTATACTAGTAGGTTTAATAATAATTATAATAATAATAATAATATTAATAATAATAATAGGTAAATAATAATAATAATAATAATAATAATAATAATACTGTAGCTTTGAGTAATTTTAAGAGTATCGAGCAAAGCGCTCTATGGCATGTACAAGGAGGTCATCCTCCTTACAACGTAGCTCTGAGTATCCCGAATATTGATGAGAGTATCGATGTAACCCATACGATACCCACGTTGGCCTCTACCGACGCACAAGATATGTTAACGACGGATGCTCCCACAGGAGAAAGTCCGGTCATAAATAATATGTCTGTATTAAATAATGTAAGAGATTATAAACTTTATACTATTATGGATAAAATATCAAAAAGAGTCTTTATTTTAGATAGTGGTAGTGAGATCAATTTACTCCCTATGGAAGGAGAAAATAATATATCGATTATTGGTCAAATTAAAGCAGCCAATGATACCGTAATTGACGTATACTCACGCGAAATTGTTACAATTGATTTTGGTTTAAAGAGAACTTATGATGTAGAATTTTTAACAACTAAATTGCCAATTTGCATATTAGGTATGCCGTTTTTAAAAAAAAATTTCGTTTAATATTAATTTTGAAACAGATATGTTAACTGATACTCAGAGCAAGGAATGTATAAATTTGTGTAATAAAACAATTTGTAGAGATAAGGCTTTTATTCATACTCTCTCTCAATTTTCTTCTTCTGTAGCTACTAATGAACTTTTTAGTGATATACCTATAGTTAATAATCTGGTAGTTGAGTTTAAACATTTATTTATAAATGCATATTTACCGGAAAATTTTAAGGTTCGGGAAGAGCAACTTAAAGCTTGGGATGATTTGTTCAAAGAATTTGGGGGAGGGGAGAGCGCTGAGTCGAAACTTGGGAATAGAAATGGGGGGGATACTTGTGTTCTGAGGGGGGGAGAGGAGACGAGCATTCCAACTGCTATCTTGAAGGAATTAGCGTCACTTTTTCCTTATAAAACTAATATAAGCGGAGTTCCAATAAAACTTAAACCTCGTCGTATTCCTCACAAATTATTCGAACAAACAAAGAGGGAGCTATTAAATTTAGTAAAAGCGAAAGTTTTAAAGAGGGCACCATCGCAATGGAGTTTTCCCATCAGCGCGTTGGAAAAAAGTGGGGGAGGGGTACGAATCGTGTGTGATTTTAGAAAACTTAATTCCGTGGCGAAAAATGATGTATTTGCTATGCCGAATATAAATGATATATTTAGTGGGCTTCATGGGACAAAGGTATTAAGTAAGCTTGACGTCACGAACGCGTACTATTTACTGCCTTTGGCAGAAGCCGATCAACATTATTTTACTATTAGTACAATGATCGGAAATTTTTCTTTTAGACAATTACCGATGGGATTTAAAAATTCGAGCTCATGTTTCATGAGATTTTTAACTATATTACTTCAAGGCATTCCCGGTGTACACGTGTATTTAGACGATATTTTGATAGGGACCAAAGATTTATCAGACCACGTGGTGGTACTTAAACAAGTATTTGAGAGATTAAATTATTTTAAAATTTGTTTAAATAAAAAAAAAAATGCGAATTTGGGGTAAAAAGGTTAAGTTATTTGGGTTTTGATTTGACGGAAGAAGGGCTTGCGCCATTGTCTGAAAAAGTTAAGGAAATAATTGATGTTCCTCGCCCGGTAACTATAAAAGAAGTGCGTTCGTTTGTTGGCAGAATTTCATTTTACCGCCAAAATATACCGTGTTTTACAAATCTAACATTGCCTTTGTATAATTATTTAAAGGGAAAAAATAGCTCTAATAAAAAAATCACGTGGTCTCCCGAGGCTGAGAAGTCCTTTGTAGATATAAAACAAGCGATTCGTCACGCCTCTCGGCTCAGGTTCCCAGCAGTCGATGCACCTCTCAAAGTGTACATTTATGCAAATAATAAAGCTTTTAATACGGTAATTATGTCGGACGATGAGAATGGGACTCCTTTTGCTTTTTATAGTGGGTCTTTTAATACAACAGAAAAAAAATATTTGCCAGTAAATAAGCTATTATTGGGGTTAACGAAATTATTCAAGAAATATGGGGCAATTTTAGCGGGAAAGCATGTGCGTATCTGTACGTGTTCACGGGCGTTTGTATATAAAATAAATCATGCTAATGACGTACAAAATTATAATGCTAGGGAATTGAGGGAACTAGCTATTTTGAGTACTTTTAATATCACGATGGAGTTAATTACCGAAAATCAAAATGCGTTATTAAAATATTTACTTGCGAATAATATTGCCCAAGATGAGGTAGGAGAAGATGCAGGTTCAAATAGTGTAGTCTGTGACTCCGCCCACCGATTCACGACGGCCAATGAGCAATCGGCTGAGAATACTATAGCGTCTGACGTAGGAGCTATTAACTTGGTAATGAATGGAAACGCGCCGATCGATCTCTCGGTTAGAAATGAAGGCTGCAGCCGAACTGAAGCGGCCAAATTGGAAATTTCCAAAATAAATTTAGTAACAACGTTTGATAAAAATGCAAAGATATTAGTCTCGCATTTCAAACGAGATTTGGACTTTGAAGAAATTAGACTACACCAACAGTCAGATAAATACCTTAGTGATCTGATGGCGAAGAGAGAGAAAACAACCTTGAAGTTAATAAGGCAGAAATTCTTTTATAACAAAAAGGAGATAGAATTAGTGGTCGATGTCTCTTTAAACTATTCGCGCGTTTTTGTGCCGGAAAAGAGTGTGCAGAACGTAATCAGCGACTACCACAATAAAGGACATTTGGGTGTGAATAAAACCCTCCTTAGCATAAAAAATGAATTTGTGTTCCAGCATATGCATAAGAAGATAAAACAGTTTATCCGCACGTGCTCAGCATGTCAAAAAAATAAAACAGTACCAGGTATAAGTCCTGATTACGGTGTTTTTAAAGAAGTAACGAAGAAGTTTGAAGCCGTTCATGTTGACATACTCAAGTTACCTAATGCAAGAGGATACAAATACCTACTTACCTTAATTGACCGCTACAGTAAGTACTTGTTCGCTGTGCCTCTTAAAGAAATAAATTCGGGAGAAATATTGAATGCATTCATTCACGAGCTATTTCCGTTCTGTGGAATTCCTCAGGTAATTATTTCGGATTTAGGTGCGAATTTCACTAGTCGCTTGTTTGAGGAAGTTTGTAGGGCCGTGGGAATGGAGCACCGGACTACGTGTAGCTCAAATCCTAGATGTAATGGCCTCCTGGAGGTAAGTCATAGGAATTTGCTGGCTTGTCTGAGATGTATGTTGCAGGAACATGATTTAAGCCCCTCCGACTGGCCGAGCCTCTTACCTATGGTGTTGTTCACTCTGAGACTCGCGCCGATAACAAAGAACGGTCTCAGCCCCGCCAACTTGATGTTTGGCCAAAATATAGCAATACCTAGTGGATTAGTTGATCCTGCTTCGGAAACGGCCCCAATAGAGTATAATGCATATGTTAAAAAGCTAGCCGCCCTTTTGGCGCAGCCGCTGGCTCCCCACACCAATTATAAAAATCGACACGTATTTGTGCCTAAAGGGTTACATGAGGCAAAATTTGTCGTGGTGCGGCAGACACAGTTTAATGTCGGCAAACTAGCTCCCCGCTATGTCGGCCCGTTTAAAGTTATAAAAGTTAATAAACAGAACGTACTTATCGAAAAAAAATGGGAAACCTCATTTAGAAAATTTAAGAAACGTTCGCATATATTATAACTTAGTAGATTTAGAAAGAGAAAATAACACTTAAAAAAAAAAAAAAAAAAAAAAAAAAAAAAAAAAAAAAAAAAAAAAAAAAAAACCGTTTTTTTTCAAATGGTAAAAACGCCTAAAGTAAAGGTGTTACATAAAAATGAAGAGTTGCCTCCAGTAGGAGAGCTATTATTTTAGGTGAAAATTATTGTTTTACCCTCTAACTTTAGTAGCCACTGTCTCCTCTATCCTAAACTTTTTTTTTAAATTGTCAGAAGGGGGTGTTACAGGCAACTTTTAAGATCACCATTATGTACCGGACTCGTTACATTGTATAAAATTTATAAAGGATATATGTAAGTGCTACCCAGATTTCTGGTGCACAGCTGTAAGAAAAGCTTGTACAAAAAAGTCCTGTTGCCGAAATAACTGTTTCTTTCTTTATTTTTGTATAGTGTCAAGGTCACCGAGGTGCCGCTGTAACCAACGGCATGCCATGGGGATAGAGCCAGTTAGAAAATAGACCCGGGCGAGCTAACAGCTTTGCTCTCTCTCGGGATAATAATTTGTAAAGTTATCAAAGACACATTTAAAGAATAATTGATATTGTAGGAATAAATATTTCTTTTTGAACAATAGTTAAAACACTTAACTTGTGTTCTTGTAAAATAATCATTAGAAGTAATTAATAAAGAAATAACTAAAGAAGCGTTTCGCTATTCCAAAACTATTTTATTGTTTGCTATATATCAAAGTGATCTCTTAAATAGGGCCAATTAATAATTATAAAGATCAGTCTTTGTTCATATATATATATATTAATTATATATATATATATATATATAAATATATATATATTATATATATATATATATATATATATATATATATATATATATATATATATATATATATATATATATATATATATATATAAATATATTTTTAATATATATATATATATTATATATATATATATATATATATATATATAATATAATATATATATATATATATATATATATATAAATAAAATGTGTGTGTGTGTATGCGCACGCGTGCGTGCGGACATGTATATGTTTTTATGCAGAGTTTGGGATTTTCGTATATTTTCAATAATTTCTATTTTAATTATTTTGATGGAATCTGCTTCTATATTCATCTTTATATCCAGATTTTTATGCTTGCGTAATTTCCTGCCACGTGGCTGAATTGGGTTATTCAAACAATGTTATTTTTCTTTCTTTTTTTTCTTTTTTTTAAATAATAATAATAATAATTACATCACACGTTTTGAATTATTTTAAAGCTTACGTGATAGAGTACTCTCAAAATTCCTATTTTCTTTATACCTTTGGCAGGAAATGGCTTAAAATATCAGACAGCTTGTCGCAATACCAACCTATTATTATTATTATTATTATTATTATTATTATTATTATTATTATTATTATTATTATTATTATTATTATTATTATTATTATTATTATTATTATTATTATTATTATTATTATTATTATTATTATTTTAGCGTCTATAAGGGAATGTTGTCGACTTTATGTTAGGATGGTGATATGAGAGAATGGCTGTGAGTAATGAAATGAGGACTGCATTTTAAAAAGCTGTTAAAAGTTCAGAAGAGAGAACCAGCCTAATTAGATGTAACTTGGAAGCTGTTTCTGATGTCTGTGTAATTGATTTTAAAATGGTGTAAATGAAGATAATGTGATTTTAATGGTTTGTATCTATTTTCTATTTAATTAACTGAAATGACTTCGCCATTAAGATGTTGAAAAAAATCATACGATGCATCGTAGGGAGTTTGACGACGGAAGCCGTTGTGTTATTGTCCAAAGTTATAAGAATTAAATGTGAGTTGAGGTGGGGGGTGTTGGAAGGAAAAAAAATTAGTTTCTTATTATTTGCCTGTGAATTGGACCACTTTAGCTACACTGCCAGTAAGTGTACGAACGTATTGTTCGGACAAATGACAAAAATGTTACAAAAAACTTTCGATGTTGAAAAGACATAAGTTATTACTTATAGGAAATTAGCTTAATCTATTTATTTTTCTTATAAGGAAATAATTGAAACTTCTTTTGGACATTTGTTTTCAATTTTGGGTGAGAAAGTTTTTTAGTGTAGGAATACCCTATAAAAAAATATTACATTTATTATTATACTTTATAGACGTTCTTTTATTATAATTATTATATAAATATATATATATATATATATATATATATATATATATATATATATATATATATATATATATATATATTATATATATATATATATATATATATATTATATATATAATATATATATATATATTATATGTCGAGTTTGGAGATTAAGATTAAGTTAATAGTTTTATTTGATTACTGAACGTAACTCTCGCTTTGGGTCAAAATATATAAAAAATATGAAAAAACGATTAAGATCAATATTTAGATAAGTTCTACTTTATTTTTCAAAAAATCATACATAACACAAGCTATACAATCATTTTTTTAGCTCTAGCCCCCGAAATCAAACAATACTTTTTCTTTTCTCTCTTTCTAAGAAAATTATGTAGTGGATTGGTGGTGTCATTTTACAAGCAATTGCAAGTAAAGAACATATGAGGAATTTCCTTAATTTAATCCCATATGTTTAGTAATTGTCAATTGGTGTGAAAAATTTAGACGATGACCCGCAGCATTTGTCTAATTAAATTTATATCTTCTTATTTTTCATTTTAACTTGACATGAATGACGTATCTTTGAAATAATCGCATATGTCA
>JABUQX010018316.1:0-2500 GCA_015478945.1 Trachelipus rathkii
TAATAATAATGAATTAATTAAATATAATAATATAATAATAATAATAATAATAATAAATTAATAGATTTTTAAATTTAAAATATCTATAAGACATACCTGTTAAAATTTGAAGCTGAGTTTGCGGTTTAGAATCGATTAATAATATTAATTGGGAAATTTGTGGTGATTTTAAAGTTACAATATTGTATGTAGGTCTGATGTTTGATAACGCCACACGCATATTTTACTCAAGATTCAACAATCTATTTCTTGTTTTTTTGTGACATTGCAAAGCTTGTTCACACAATATGAGTGTTAACGAATGGCAAAAGGAAACATGTGCCTTTCTACTAGAATTAGGATATACCTTTTGTAATGCTAACTCAAAAAGCTAGCGCTGATAAGTCAGGTCCTATCAGTTTAATTTTCAAGTAAATAACCAGCGCAAGAGATCATTAATCGTCTCGTTTTCAGTAGCTGTGAAATCTAGTTCTTCAGCAATATCATGTGAAATTGGGAAACAATCCACTCAGGGTAGAAATTCTAACGGGAAAAAGAATAAAGTAATATCTACTGCATTTTGGCATTTTGATAAAGATCAAGAAGAGCTTTTAGCTTTCCTCGCATTACTGTTTCCCGTAAATTTTAAAAGGATGGAAAAAAAATTTGAACGACGCTATACGATTCCAAGAAGCTACCTTTCTCAAGAAACCTTTCATTTTATTGTTGAAAGAAACTATTGTTCTTGTCGCTGCAATAATGATTTAATAATTTAGTTTCCTAAAACATATGCAGATTATAAAGCTGTTACACCATATGCTCATTTTGCACAGCTAGAAAATGCATCGGTTTCTCTTCTCAAAAAAGACTTTTATTTCTTCTTTGAGTGTGAGAACGCGGTTCAGTTAGCAAAAATTATTAATTAATGAAATTAGTATTGTATTAATAATAATATATGGTGCATATTTCACAACATTTTTTTCAAAGAGTCTAACACTTCAAAGGTCGGATTAATATAATTTATGTCTTCACAATCTGATAACTTCAGTCGACTGTCACCAAATTTTTCCTACTAGTTCTTTCTTGGCAGAAGCAGTAGTTATTCTCAATGGATCCATTTTCCTTGTAAAGCTCGTCGCAATAAATCCTTTATACTTTCTGTCTTAATGGTGCACATCATACATATTCACAACAGTTTCATGAAAGACCATGGTTATTGAGATAGGAAGAGGCGGAAGCGAAATTATCGGCGCCGTAATAGTTGTTTCACTCTTTTGCAAAACATAAACTGCTTCCACAAATATTTACCATCAATTAAATTACAGATCCAAGAAATGATTTGGCGTAATATCAGGACTTTCATCTATATGTAATGCAAATTTATGATGATTTTATTTTATCCATGACTTGTTCATTTATATTTGTGCATTCCCTAGATATTCTACCGGCTAATGTATGCTGAGAGAGGATACCTTTGAAATTTGATCACACCGCATATTGCCAGTATGAATTTCAACGATAATTTGCACGCGGAAATGATTATCTCTCAGTTGTATGAGGTTCATTTTCTTGGCGAGCAGTTCGGCAACTTTAAACGAAGCTTCGAGAGCAGCGTCATTGTGTAAATCTCTTCAACATTCTTTTACCAACATTTTCTTTATTTTGTAATAGTGCTGATAAAAAGAGCGGTTTATCTGAATACACCTGTGCTTCGTAGCAAGATGTCTCTTAAGTTTGCTGGGACTGTGGCTTCATTGCTTAGCGTTCACACATGCACTAAGCACAAATTTAAAACAAATATGGAAATCAAGTGTAAATTAACAATAGCAATAGACTCATAGATTATAGAGGTCATAGCGAATAGAGCACTTGCGTATTACGCCTGACAGAGACATTTGTCTGCAGCGTACGTAATATATATATATGGGATTTATATATTATATATATTATATAATATAATATATATATATATATATATATATTTACGTATATATATATATATTATATATAGTATATTATATTTTATATATATATATAGTATATAATATTTATATATATATTATAATAATATTATATAATATAATATTACTTATATTATTATTTAGGGGAGGGGGAGGGGGAGGTAAAGATTGTAAGTTTTGCTAATAAATTGAAACGTAATTTCATAAAATGGTAGAGAAGTTACAATTAGATTAAAATCACGCGGCACACCTGACAGATCTCGCGGCAACACTGACGTGCCGCGCACGACGGTTGGAACAGCTGATCTATAAAATAGTGAAAGAAGATGTAATATAATTTATTTTTAATATTTCTTAACCAAAAGTCGTTTTTTTAAACATTTTTTAAAAATTTTTAATAAAATAAATAACAAAATTTGATTTATCGATTTATTGGTTATCTTGATAATTTTTTTCGCTAGTATGATATCGTTATCGAGAATAAGGTTTTCGTTATCGAATTATATCGGTTATCGCGATAACATTTTCGTTATCGCCCATATGTCAATAAACTACAAAGC